>JAWQUT010000002.1:4337348-4367787 GCA_033807755.1 Ellobium chinense | reverse complement strand
TGCACAATATCCTTGTATTTGACACGTCATAATGGTTGCAGATGAGTATACTTCAACTGAACATTACTCATATTTTATTTTTTTTACCACCAGAATAATTGCATTGATCCAAGCTACGACTGAGTGAGTGAATGAGAGAGTGAGTAAGCAAAATTTTGATAGAGAGGCGTTTGCGTTAAGCTGTTTCGTTAATAGAACAATTTGTTTCCTATAGGAGTAGGACATATTTTCACGGGCTGCTAGGAGACTGTCCCTGCAAAACAAAAAAAAATGCTGTCAAATAAATTCACCGTACTTAAGCTTTGAATCTCCGCGAGATCACATCACGCTCTTTTTTTTCTTAATATTGGACCATATGCTTAAAATCAACTACTTTTTATTTCCACCAACTGACAGAAATAAACTCATCTGTAATCACGTTGGTTCAAATTTGTATCAGAACATGAAAATAGTGAGAGATTTTGCATTAGCCATAAAACGTTAAAATCTCGGTTTTCTGGCCGCGCACCTTCTTCGTGCATTTCAAAGCGGAAAGAATTGGAAGAGAAAACTATTAGAGTTCAGAACAATGTATTCGTGATTTGTTTACACTTACAGACTATATCACCTAACACCTAATTTGAGACGTTGCGTATTAATGATGGGATCTCTTACCGTTGTAAGCACTATATTAATTCTGCATGTTGAACATTGCTAAGGGTGCATTCCGCACCGATTCACCTAAGAGATCCCATCGTTAATGTGCAAGCTCTCAAATGTTTGTTTATTGAAGAGATCTCTTTCCGTTTTCACGATACCCAGTATCTGAATCATTTATGTCATCAGCAATATTGCGTAGATTTCTGCCTATTCGGACTGTTGCATCAGATTAGACCAGCAACTTCACCCCAGCGCTTTTCTATTATTTTGAATATGATATTACAATAGAAAACAAACAAAGTATGGAAACTGAAAGTGAGGGGGTAGAGAGTGACGGAGATGTGGGAGGAGAAAGAGTGTTGTTTTTAATTGATGTCAGCGCCCGTTACAGACGCTGTTTGTCGGTCGCTATGGTTACCGTTCGCTGCATTAATCAGACGCAATAACGCTTCGGGTGGGAGAGTATAATCAGAGTAATGTGAAGATGGAAGTGATCGTGTACTGGGATAGCGTTATGCAAACAGTGAATGAATACAGGCTCGTCAGCGGTAATTAGCGGTGAATGTTGGGCAGAAATGGAGCATATATGATAAGATAAAAGATGCGAGAGAAATAATGTGGAACAAGTCTAATGACATGCGTTTACAATTCAGTTAATTAAGAGGAGGCACTTAATAGTATGCCTTATTCAAAATAATTTGATCGGGGTCAGTTCCTGGTTACAGTGGTTTTTTTCCCACCGGCGTTTTTATCATCATCATTATTGTTAGTATTATTATCATTATTATTATTATTTTCGTTGTTGTTGTTGTTCTTGGTATAGTGGTGGTGGTGGATTTGTTGTTGTTGTTGTTGTTGTTGTTGTTGTTGTTGTTGTTGTTGTTGTTGTTGTTAGAGAATGCAAAAGTGTAGCAGTGATGGTAGTAAGCTAAGTAGTACTTGCTGTGTAAGTGATCGTTATAAAAATAGGAATGGAAGTGGTTAAAGTAATAGTGAAAATCGAGGTTGAGGTTGTTATATTAGTAGCAGGGATGGAAGCAGTAGTGGTGGCCGCTGAAAGTTTATAAGTAATGAAAGCAACACTGATAGTTTTGAGAGTAGTGGAAGTAATAGTGAGAGTGGAAGTATCTCTTGTAGAAATATTTATACTGATAATGATGGTTATGGTGATGATTGGGCCTACATGAAACATGTTGTAACAATAGGTGAATTTTCTCAGTCCGAATCCATGTCACTGTAAATGACACAAAGCTACGCAAAATATGATGTAAGCTTCACACTTCATTTTCCATTCTACTGAAAAAAGACTTCCACATCATGTTCTATGCATAACTTTACAAATTTGCACCTTCTTTCTGCATTTTTTTTCTTAACCCTCTAGTGCCCAGCGTATCAGATCTGATACATTTCGTGGAACAAAAAAAAGCAAACCAAGATCATCACCCCACCATAATAGTGTGAAGTGGCATGAGCGGGCATTAGCCTGGATATGAGACTTATAAACCACATTATTATCATCATTATCATTTTGATGCTTGTTCCAGCATAGTGGATCCAGAAGTGATCCAAGAACTGGAGCTCGGACTTTTTGTGCCATTGTAAATAGGGCTGAGCACTAGAGGGTTAAGAATACTTAAAGTGGAAATATACATGTCATAATCCATGGTAGAATACCCTGGAGAGATAGTCAAAGACGAGAAATGAAAGTGTCGTTCATGGAAAGGGAAATGATTTCTTTCTTTCCCCAGCCACACTTGTATAATTCTTGTTCAGCCCTAAATCGCCCACATTTTATTTATGTGGCAATTGTTTTGTTTTGTTTTGTTTTGTTTTCTGTAAACAACGCATGTTTACCAATCATTACAACCATTGCTCAGTCATTCAGGCTTACAAGCCACATTTTCAGGCGATGACAAATACGGAATTCTTTGTTTGGGTTGGCTGATTTGGAAATATAAATGATCATGCATCATCATGAGCATACTGAGTTGTACCGCAATCCACACGACTTGTCCAGTTACTAGATCTGGGGTATATTCTATATATCTTCTCTCATCATACCTATTATTTGGCGCTGCTTTTTTTTTGCCCGGAAAACCTTGCGTTCCATGTTTACTGAAAGCAATCAAGAATGTTTCTTGGCATTAATAGTATGTATGAAAGGGAATTTGGTCAAGAGAATCTGTTTTCTTTTGACAACAGGGCTCCGGAAGCTATACAGTATTTCAGTTTAAAACACACGACTTGGCCAGAGAAGAAAAACAAAGAAAGAAAGAAAGAGAAACTCCTCATCCTTGGCTCAACCAAACGTCGTATCTAAAATTGTGGGCTTACAGCAATATTTAGGACCACCAGAAATTATTTTGTTTGTGATTAAATCTTCACTACATCAGTGTTAACAAAGTAAAATCAATTCTTGCTCAAGTAACCCAAATCAAAAAGTATCGGCTGAGTGACTTTGAAATGGGGCTAAGTAAGACCACTTGAAAATAAGCTGACATCTTGTTTCTATTAATAACCCTAATCTCTATGATATTGTCCTCATGTGGATAAAGCTTCAAACAACAATCTACCAACTGCCCATGTTTGGACTGAACAAGCCCATTGAAAATATAACTATATCATAGTGAAACGTTTCGCTTCTAGTCATAAATATACAGCTAAAAAGTATTATAATCACTTTGCTTCTGGTTGCTGGGGCAGTCAGTATTTTTTTAAAGTCTTGTCACTTCTGTCTCTTTGGAACAAGCAACCATTATAATGACCTTCATCGAAGTTCAGTGCACAACCTCATTGTGGAAACTGGCCATGAAACAAACTTCAGCCAGTATTCTCTGGAGGATATATTGAGCTCGCCTATAAGATGCAGATAAGCGACCTGTGGAGTGCCGGCGTCTGGGTTTTGGTTTTTTTGTTGTTGTTGTTTATCCTTTTGTTATCGTTCTGTCGAATCCGAATCTCGAATACAGTAATCATGTAGGCCCATATTGATTCCAGTCCTGTCAAGGTCCTTGAGTCCCCATAGTACAGCAATGACATTTACATTCTGTCTACAATGGCACCTTACTCGAGAGAAAAAAAAAAACATCTGTCTAGCCGTTGCAGTGTTAAGATCACGATTCTATGATTCTCTGTTTTGATGTAATCCATGTTGTTGTAGCAACACTACTGTCTCGGTGCGAATTTATACTTCTTTTTGAAACTGATACTCATCAGGTATGCAGGTTAAAAAAAATATGACATGAGCCTATCTAGTTTTGCTCACGAACTCAAATGCCTTATGTGATCTTAATATTAGGCACTAGGCCTTAAGAATTCGAGATCTTGAATGTTACTGTATCTTAGATCAAACACAAATCAGTTGTTAAACTTGAAGAAGTATGATTATGCTGACATACAGGAAATTTAAGAAGGTTATTGGGCAGCTTTAGTACAAATAAGTACATTAGAGCAATGAGCTTGAGAACACAAACTTTTTACAGTTGACTAAATATTACACATAATAATAATAACAACAGTAATGCGGTTTATAACTCGTGTCCGGGCTAATGCCCGCTCACGAGACTTCACACTATTATTTCCCCACAAGGTCTGATCTGAAGGACTTTCTCAGCTCCCTAGGGAGCAAACAGTGCCGCTGCCATTTACAGGCGCTGATCACTAGCATTCTGAGAATATATTTCACTGCCTATAGCCAGGTACCTATTTTGTAGACAAGTGGACTGAAGAAAATGTGAATGAAACGTTTTTCAAAGGCACTTACAACATGACCGTGGTCGGGAATCAAACCTAAGACCTTTAGATCTTGAGTCCAACGTCTTAATCATTCGGCCACGCTTCTCCACATCAGATGTCATACATACGTACCGGTCGAAGCCTTTACTAATTAAAAGCCGAAACAACTTTTTCTTTTATATGTACAAAGTTCAGAAAAGCAACAGACATCTTATCTTTTTCTTATAGTAATGTTTCGTTATTCCATCGGTTTCTGATATTTTTACATACTTCGTCTAATAAAATACTTTTAGTCTATGTATGTACTATCAATGATAAATATACTGACTTCCCGATGCTGTGGTTAAAAAAAAAATGCGACTTTCACTTTAAAGTGTCGGTCAGCTAATTGTTTCTTTGCCCGCCCTGTTAGCACTGGTTTTCATTTTTTTTTTTTAAATTACGGAGTTGAGATATCTCACTTCTATGCTGGAGTTCTCTAATCCTCGAGGGACTTTGATTTATTGCAAATATCCGAACTGCTGGATTGTTACAATCCTGATTAGCTTGCCCTCCTGCTGCTGGGAGATCTTTTATTATTTTCTATCCCTTGCCCTTTTAACCCAGCCTGCTACATTATGTTTGGAACCCCTGGTTTCTCTCGTTGGCAAGGTGTTGCCAAAATAGAAGGTCAGCAATAAAAGTATCAGCGATCGCTAGGCATGGTAAACGCTCTCTCTGATAAAGGTCCACTGCCTGCGTGGAGCTCAGAGCGTAAGAGTGCTAACTGCATTAAGACTGTGCTGTGTGGTCGAGACCGGGGCTTAATGCTCCAAGTGCTCGCTGTGGCCTGACCAGGCTTATGATTGATGTCCACATTCAGGGCCGTCATGCTGTACCCCCAGACCCCGCCAGACCAGAAGAAAGTGGCAGGATCAGGGTAGTCGATACTTGGGATAGTAATATTGTTGACGTCTCTGCAGACAAACAGAGAGAGTTCTGAAAATATACAAAACCGGGTCCCGTCAGAACACTGGGCTACTAGCAAAGGGGAGAGGACAGTCGCCTTTAGTGGGGTGGATACGGTTCTGCCCACACCCCCAAACACCCGAAAAGGGCCGCTTGATCAGGACAAATCAGCATGGAGAGCTCTATATCGCTGGCAATTGATTTATTGGACAGGTCAGAATAATAACATCCACCCTTGGCTCCAGCTTCTTCCGGGTTCTATTTCGTCCTCTTTCTCTCTTTCTTCTTCTTTCTATCTTTCTTCCTCTATCTCTCTTTCATCTTCTCTCTCTCTTTCTTCTTCTTCCTCTTTTTCTAACTATCGCTGTCTGGCAAGATCTCTCTGTTCCTATCTATCTATCTATCTATCTATCTATCTATCTATCTATCTATCTATCTATCTATCTATCTATCTGTCTGTCTGTCTGTCTATCTGTCTGTCTATCTGTCTGTCATCTGTTTATCTATCTCTCTCTTTATCTTCTGTCTGTCTGTCTATCCGTATGCTTGTCTGTCTATCTGTCTGTGTTCTCTAGTTCTCTCTCTCTTTCTCTCTTTCTCTCTCTCTCTTTCTCTCTCTCTCTCTCTCTCTCTCTCTCTCTCTCTCTCTCTCTCTCTCTCTTACTCTCTTTCTTTATGGTCTTGTCACCACTTTTTTTCTAGCGTTGTCTTACATTTCACGAAACTGCTCTGTATACATGAAACCTGTATTGAAACCTACTTGAAATCTTATAATGCAGGTTTTGAACTGAAATAGATGCTGTGGATAATGAAGACGAGTACAGTATTTTTGCTCAGTCCTTCTGTGGTAGATCTATGGTCGGGATGAGTAGGGGGGTGGGGTGGGGGCGAAGGGAATATGGGGAAAGAAAATTATATTTAACGTAACCGATTCTCTCTGCATGGAAACAGGGACAAGAAGGACGCTATCCCAAGATGCCCAGCTCTTTGTAGTACACCGGAGAAGGACGCTATCCCAAGATGCACAGCTCTTAGTACCGGTGTACAACTTTCAGTGTGGCGCGTGATTGTTTTGCACATAAATTCCTTTTAATTTTGGAAAACAAGACAGCGGCCCAACAAAACTGCACGGTGTTTGGCTAAATATAGCCTACTGTTAAGACGTGTAACGCAGTGATGAATATGTTTCGTTATCAGGATCTCTTTAAGGTCTAATAGACCGAAATATGTTTTGCTGAGGCGTAGTTTTCATTACAGTTATTATTAAAGTAAGGGTTTGACAGTAAACTTCGAAAACAAACATTTTATGTTGGTTGCTAAATGACTCTCTTCTTTCAAGTCTCAGTGTTCAGATATCTTTTCAGATCTCTAACTCACTTCATTGTAATTATGCGATCCGTAGTCTTCTACTACCTGTGGCGGTGTATATAAACAGAGAATATCAAAGGCAATGTCACTTACAAGAAATTCCACAATCTCTAAGTCTTCTTTAATAGTTTGCAGCATTCATTGAGCTTAATAAAAATGATGTTTAAAATATAGGTCTTTCATTTCGTATTCGAGCTACGAACCGACACATCGAAAGGTGTGAACAAGCTAACTAGTTTCCGTAACGACAAGTGCTCCGCACAGAATGCCACACCGAAACCAAAGTGAATGACCCAAACTTCAGGTTTAGTTAACAAAATCAGGAGAGAATACAAACTGATTTGCAGGCAGGTTCACAAATCTAGGGCCCATTATCCACAATCTGTCCAAATGACATATTTTTAATTGTCTTCCTAGCGCATATGACATGCTATTTTCATCCAATTAGAAGTCTGTAACCTATAAGTACTATTTAACTAAGCAAATGAATCCTCCTGGCCTATACTCAAAGCTGTCAGATGCACCCAATGGCCTTAGAGATGGAGTAGAAGTTGGAACATATAACCTCAAGCGAGCAACTTCAGACTTACAAATTATTACACACGTAAGGACAAAGACTTGGACGCCAAGATTCAATACTAATCAACATTTAGAAGCAACGTTTAGACAGACACTACATTACACAGTATGTACTCTCATTAAGCAGCATTTCGAACTGTGGTCAATAATTTCACAGAATCTTTGCTCTGCCTGTAATTTCTACAATGAATATGCTCCACATCATAATGTTTACTGTTGTAAAGATTGAAAAGTATGTGTTGATTTTTATTAAGCTACTGAAATGAAGGAGGGTTTGTGTGAGTGAGTGAGTGAGTGAGTGAGTGAGTGAGTGAGTGAGTGAGTGAGTGAGTGAGTGAGTGAGTGAGTGTGTGTGTGTGTGTGTGTGTGTGTGTGTGTGTGTGTGTGTGTGTGTCTGTCTGTCTGTCTGTCTGTCTGTCTGTGTCTGTGTTTGTGTGTAAGAGACAGACAGACAGACAGACAGACAGAAAGACAGCGAGAGTAAAAGAGAGAGAGAGAGTGACTCTACATGCGCAGCAAATAGGAAACCTTGTAGAACACCTATTTCATGCCCAGGTATAACCGACCTTTAAGGCTGCGTTATGGAAGTACAAACACAATTCTGCAATCAAACCAGAGACTGATGTTTGCCTTGGTCCAGCCGAGTTGCCGTCGACCATGTTAGCAGCGGAATTGCTCTTTGTTGATTTTAGATGCCGGCGCCAGTAACAACAGAGAACAGCTGACTCGCAAACAATGTGCCCATTCGGCTTAATCAATTGCCGCCATTCATTAAACCCTAGGTTCTGGCCCATTTTATTGACTTTTCCTCGGTATTATGTCCTTCATTAGAACACTGGGAAGGAATTTGCCTGTGTGAGCGATCCGCGAAATTTCCGCGACCACAATCGATCCTTTTGGCATTCGAACGACGCCGAGTGGGTTTGATGGCATTTTCTACATGGCGATCTTGGCACTGGTGCTGATCTCGTGGCCTCTTGACCTGTGCTCGAAGTTCCTCTGGAGTGTCTCTTGGAGACCGGTCATACGAAATAGCTGCCTCAGGGGTGCTTAAGTGATGAATGTCCATCTCGCGGAGCTTCAAATACAGAAATACCCGTATCCAACTGGATCAAATATGTTGCATAATAAGGTAGACACTTTATGTCTTTCAAACTGGTATGATTACAGTAGCGAAGATTCAGTTTGTAGTTGTTTAGATGGTGTTGATTCTCATGATTCTCCCTGCCTTCCTCCTTCTCTTCCTCCCCATTTCTCTCTCTCTCCCTCTCTTTCTGGGAGTGAATGCTCGTCGTACTGCTGCTGGTTTTACTGATGACACTGCTCGCGTTATTGTTGATACCATCTAACCTGATTTACCGACCACCTGTAAAGTGTGAGCATCTGCCATGGTGACCTGGTTTCAGGGACAATCTTTCATTTTTCCTCATATATACTTCACCTTCAAATGGCTGTATAAAACCAACCGCTTTCACCCTTCTCCCGTCTCGAGTAGTGTAAATCATCTTGGATGTGAAAATCAGCAAGAACTATGCGGTAGGTTAGCAGCCAGCCATAGGATTAAAATGACTTTGAAAAAACTATCATTTTAAAGTACTATGCGGCAGTCCCAAGCCTTCGATCAAGAAATAATAACTTGTAAACTAGAAGAGAAAGGTTTTCTTCAGATCTCGACCAAAATATCTAACTGTGTAAGGCAACTTATTGTCGAAGGCGACCACTTTCTCAAGGAGGGAGCGGTGGTTGTCTTATATCAGTTCCCTTGCAGTGACTCTAGCGCTCTGCTTTGCTAATGTTGTGATGCTGCTTCCGACCGTTTTGTTGTTTTTTTTCTTTCAAACTGAAACTATGAACAGGGATACAGTCCGACCATACGACCTTGAACCTCATGTGGGTGAGTCGAACCATGAGCATGATATGAGGTTATAGACTATGAGCAAACGTGTCCTGTGCTTCCACTCCCCCATGGCTGACATGATTCCGTTATCGGTGGAGTTGGATAATTTCCTGTCAGGGTGCCCTTCCAATAAATGGCTGTTGCATTGAACTAAAGAGTCCATCCCACTCAGAGACTATCTGACCCTTTATTGAGGAAGGTTGGTGCATGCCTATATGTATTATGCATGCATCTAGAAGCCCCAGCCTGTTCATTGCCCTTTAGTTTGACCTCTTCCCTGAAACCTGATCTGGGTGACCCTACCAAGAGTAAGCATCCTCCCCGGTATAGTTCTCTAGTTTTCTGAGATATTTATGCAAGCCCTCTATCCAGCGACAAGGTATGCTGCTGCAGAGGAAACCCGTCGGCAAAGTGCATACTCGTTGTAAGACTGTGGCCGTTTGCATAATCCTTACATTAGTTAACATTGTGGTAACCACGAGAAACTCCCAAAGCAGTGATAGTGTTTACTGTGGTTAACACAGTGCGTTGATAAACGTGTGGATTACGCATATGGCCATCGGTCCCAAGCCTCTATTTTTTCATGATTCTCATAAACTCAAAATTTATTTTGACTGGTTCTCAGGGACTCGTGTTTTTTTTTAATTCCCATTGTATCATTGTTCAGCCAAACTACCAAGAAATAGAGATATGGGGAGGAGGNGGGGGGGGGGGGGGGGTCCTCGTCAGTCAGTCTTCTGTTTGATGCACAAATCCCAGCCGAGGTATAGATTGAGACTCCGTTGAGCAATACCAGCTACAGTCTTTACAGATCTACTGTACTTTAGTAGACAAATCACGTGGTTTAACAGACAATAGGATGTGAGAATCCCATGCAAGTAATGTAAGCAGTCTCGTCCGGGGTAAAGAAAGGACATCTCACACTTGTGTGAATGAGAATTTTGTTTCTCTTTTTCTGGTATTCCAGCACGCCTATAGACGACGGAAACAACTCGAAGATAAGAAACTCTTTGTAGACTCACAGTTTCCACCAAGAGATGTATCCATTGGCAACAAGCATTTCAAGCACAGTCACAAGAAAATTGTATGGAAGAGACCACACGTAAGTCAACAATAAAAAGAAATGGAAATTACTATGCCGCATATTTTACCGATTTGTTCCTTTGTTGATTGGAAGAAATTTCAAGTTAATTGAGAGCCTGCGCATTAACGATGGGTTTTCCCTAACACCGCAAGTGTTACATTAGTGCATTGATGCTTAGTCGTGTCCATAGTAATGTTGAGCATACAAAGTTAAGGTAAGTCCTATG
The DNA here is from genome assembly GCA_033807755.1 of Ellobium chinense. Taxonomy (NCBI): domain Eukaryota; kingdom Metazoa; phylum Mollusca; class Gastropoda; order Ellobiida; family Ellobiidae; genus Ellobium; species Ellobium chinense. The sequence continues at coordinate 4,357,311 of JAWQUT010000002.1, read as the reverse complement.
ATAGTAAGATATCCCGTCGATAGTGCGCAAACTCTCAAATAATTTATAGAAGTGAGCAAATGGGATTTTCAGTGCATAGGCAGCAGGGGAAATTAAGAGAAAAACAGCAACGGTTAAGGTATAAGTCCCTATATGAAATCATTACTGGAATAGATTTCTTTCCTAGGTTGTCAAGTATGGTAGCTCCTACACCACAAAGACCTGTAAATAGCATCGCAACGATGATTCAGTCTGCTGACCGAACTGTTTCCGTTTTTCTTTGACTTCCACTTAACAGTACTAATGCTTTATAATCGGTGGATTCATGGTGCTTTAATACTCAACACTATCGACTCCACTTAATTACTACTCCTCGGGAGCTTGAAAATATGTTGCAGTAGCAAGATCTTGTTATTACGCATTAACTTTTGTGTAGAAAATACAGTATTCTGTTATCTGAGATTTGTTGTGACTAAGTGGAAATCGCGATACCACGGACAGCGAGTAAGCGGAATTGACCATCTAGTTATTCTCTAATCTTAAGGTTAACTGAGAACTTGCGTTTTAATGACGGTATCTCTTACCATCGTAAGAATCACCCTAGTGCATCGGTGCTGAGTACACCACTGGTAACGTTCAACATGCAGAGTCTATGTAATTCTTACGATGGTAAGAGATCCCATCGTTAATCTGCGAGTTCTCAATTAAGTCTGCATGTTGAACGCTACTAAGGGTGCATTCAGCCTCGATGCACTAATGTACCTCTTATGATGGCAAGAGATGCCATCGTTAATGCCCAAGCTCTCAATCAAAGTCCACCTGTGTCTCTTCCAGGAGCTCTCCCTACATCCAGTGCTCATAGTAGATGGCACAAGTCGACATGACATGAAACAAGGTGATCTCAATGACTGCTGGTTTCTCTCCACACTTTCTCTGGTAGCTGAAAAACCCCAGCTCATCTCCAGGGTAAGCTTGACCATTCTTAGTTATTCTGGATACATCCGGGCATTGCAAGCCACTCCTCCAGTAATCATTACGTCCTACTTTTCCATTGTCAGAGAAATCTGCTTGGCTTACATGGTATGTTACAATGGCGTCTATTGGCTGTTGGATCTTTTACTTTTCTGAAGCAATACTTAATGATGCAGTCACACTATTTACCTTTACATTTTGCTTAAACCGGAGGTTGGAATCTTCTACTTAAGAAAGGTTCATTTGGTTATGAATACCTTTTAAACCCCTTTTGTTTGGGCGTTATGTTGACAATGAGGGTATCCAAGGCAAAAATTTTATGTCAAATGAAGTGGCCGGAATATATCATGATTCAAAAAGGACCATTATTCTCTTGACACCGATAACAGGTCAGTGATAACTTTGCAAACACACAGAGACTGTCTTTCCTTTTAACAACACATGTATAGCTTAAGCTAAATTCTCATAATCCAACTATCTTACGACATAATATGTCGAGGCATTAAGTTTTCCTAGACAAATAATCCTATAGATGCCATGAGCTAAGAGTGAGGCACAGAAGCGTGAATAACCAAGTTGCTTATACGCTCGTAGTAACTGATAAGCGAGCGCTTTGATTACAGAACAAACCTGTAAACTAATAAAATGTAGGCCTCGGCTGGCCCAGTTAGGCTTAATTAGATCTATTAGCTGGCGCATTTCACTGAAACCGGTGTAGTATTTGGGGGGAAAGAGCGAAGGGTATTGCAAGATCTGGTGTATGCTTGTTATAGCCCTGGTTTACGGAATATCCAAGCGAATATACGACAACTCAACACTAAAACTCCATTTTGATGTTGCAGATTATCCCGCAGGACAACAGTTTCGGCAACCCCGGATATAACGGGACTTTCCACTGCCGATTCTGGCAGTTCGGCTCCTGGGTAGATATCTACGTTGATGACTTGTTGCCAACGATTGATGGAAACCTGGTCTTTGCCAGATCCTCAGATCCCAACGAGTACTGGGTATCACTGGTGGAAAAGGCTTATGCAAAGTAAGTACCATTGGAAAGTCGATAGAATATAGTATAATTCTACTGTTAATCGAGCTTTTAATTGTCAGCACCCCGTTGTTTCTGTAACACAAAAATCTTTTAGTGCACATTCCAGAGATTACTTAGCACCACTGGCAAAAAGGCATCTATAAAATGAACAAGTAAACCAGGAAGTTGATGTTTACTCTCTCTGGGACCATCAAATTAAAGAGAGTCTCCATCTTAGCAATTCTAAGATTTGAAAAACTTCCATGCTTTTCTCCTCACCCTCACAAAAAAAAAAAATCACTGAAACTAACGTCCTCACCAGAGACTATATTTCGAATAGACTATATTCTGCGAACCGTACTAACAGTGTCATCTTTCCCTTCCTGCTACTGAAATCAGTTTCTGGCTTTCCACATCATTACTCAATATTTCAAGCTACTCATATTTCCTGTTATGGAAACTATGTCTAAGACGTGACGTTAACCCGAATTGTGGCTAGCCGATAAACTTTCTGCACGGTTGTGGTATTTTATTCTATGTTAGGTTATTGACGATGTGATGAAGCTTGCGTCAAATTCTGTGCACTGCAGAGATATCCACCAATCTGTTTCAGATTGTTAAATGTGGCTTGCTGTTTAACTACTTGCACTGCTACTAAAGTAGCCTTTATGTTTAATATTACTACGGTGCATAGTAATTTGGGGTAGATAATATTATATTGTGGTAAAATGGCAGAAGGAAGGAAGTTCAAAAGACCACATTTTGAGAAACGACAATAAGTAATGGAAAAAAGGACATGCCACTGAACTCGTTTCCTAACAAATGCACATTATGAGCTAAAACCTTCTTGTAGTAGTATTGGTATATAGGATTTATTTACTTCTCTGATTCTTAGTATGGATATTTTGATAATTTTGATAAAAGGTGGCTTTGCATTCACTTTAGGGCAGTATACATTTTGTATCATTTGATTGATGTATGACGTTGTATATCAAAGAATAAGACCCAAGAAAAAAAAAACCACCTTATAGAACCATGTTGCTAGCAAGATTTAAACAAACTCCTCATAAGCTGCCTAAGAAGAAGATCTATGATTTCTTGAGCTCATGCGGGAAGTTTAATTATACAATGGAACCTACCTCAATATTAAGTTACTCATTCAAGTATCACACCCTGAGATTAAGTATAAATTTCACCTGCATGGATTCATTATTATTCTATCCTTTCATTATGGAGGTGGACTCGAATATAAAGCATAATCCTATAATAAGTATACTTTTACCGTGCACCAAGAGCATAGTATACTTAATATCGAGGTTCTACTATTCTTTAAAAGAGTTCAGATTTCTGAAAAAGAAAAGATTCCAATATTTGCCATTGACCTAATCTGTAGAGCACCAGCTGATCTAGTCTGGACAAAACGTTACGACAGTCAGTGAAAATATCTCAGATGAGACCATTGTGAACTTGCACATTAATGATGGGATATCTTACCATAGTAAGAATTACAATTGAAAACTTGTACATTAACGACGAAATCTCTTACCATAGTATGAATTACGTTACTGCATTTGTGTTGTAACCTGCAAAATTCTTGTGTGGTAAGAGATCCTATCGTTTATGCGCAGGCTCTTGAATATGTTAAATATGTTGTTGTTGTTGTCATTATTATTATCATTATTTTTATTATTATTATTATCATCATCATCATTATCATTATCACTATTGTTGTTGTTGTTGTTGTTGTTGTTGTTGTTGTTGTTGTTGTTGTTGTTGTTAATATTATTATTGTTATTATTATTATTAAATTAGAAATAAGAGAGAGAGCACTATAGAGTGAACCATCCTGAAATATTGTCGATTCTATCATCTGAACTTCACTCAGCCCGGGTATTCCATAGTGCACATACGTGTTGTAAAACATCGCAACGGTCTCAACTTCATACTACAGGGCTTGGGGTCAACGAGGTGACATCTTTGGGATTTTGACATCTAGTCTGAGTAATTAGTGAAGTTTATGAATGGCGTGTTAAGTTAATGAAGTAACCTTATAATATTATTACTGTCACTTACGCATTTGCAATGTATGACTTGTTACTAGACTGACATTTCTCTTAACGTGAAGCTTAAAGCTGACACAACCTTACCGCACTGGGAGTGAGATGCAGCCAACCGATGGAAAGACTAATTTACACCCACGGGAATTACTGAATTATCATGCTCTCGCGGCCGATGGGGAGTGAGACTGTATAATTATCCTCATACCGCTCTACAATAACATTATACAGTATTGCAGCCAGTCAAAATCAGACTTATGTCGCTACACTGAAGCCTGAGACATCAGGAGGTGATTGAGGTCATCTCATTAAAAAATCTGGTTTGTCGCAGAAATCGAGAATAAAATAATTTCTGTATACAATAAATATTGTTTTGTGTTGTTGTTGTTGTTGTTGGTTTTTTTGTGTGTGTGTGTGTGTGTGTGTGTGTGTGTGTGTGTGTGTGTGTGTGTGTGTGTGTGTGTGTGTGTGTGTGTTGGGTGAAAGGTTGATACATGTATATAGAGTTGGGCTTACATGGGGCAAATTAGATGCCTTTCGTGACGAAAACTCACTTTCCAATCACGATTTTTAAAAACATTTTAGAACTGTGTCCATTGCATAGGAGAAACTTCAAATGTCTGTAAATCGGACTACATTGATTATAGGTCAGAACTTTTTTTTTTCATCTAATGACACATAAAACTCTCATATAACACCAATAACTCAGTGTTGTCAAAATGTGAGTTAAGCATCTTTTTGACCAATCGCAAGACATTATTATTATTATTCATTCCCCAGGTTGAACAAATCCTATGCAGCGCTAGAATACGGTTTCGAGGCGGATGCGTACACTGACCTCACAGGCGGCTTGGCGGAGTGGTACACACCCGCGGATCTCAGGGAAAATGACTTCTATCTAATGCGGGCAGCCTACCAATGCGGGGCTGTCATTGGTTGCCTTAGCTTGGTACGTTGTTAATCTTCGTGATGGAAAGAGGCAGTTGTAAGCGAAATACATTCATTTATTTAGGTGCTGTCTCCAATGCACTTATGAAATCTAAATTTTATATGCACACTTCCCACCGGCACCTGCTGTGGAGCTGCGTGGCCGAAAGATTACGCACGATATGTTGAAATCGCCTTGGGAAAGCATTTCATTCACCAGCTATTTGTAAAATGTGTACCTGGCTAAAAGCAGTCTAAGATAATATCAGAATGCTAATGATCGGCGGCTGTAAATGGCAGCGGCACTATATGCTCCCCTTATAGTTGAGCAAGTCCAAGAGTAACCAGTGGCCGTATGCATAATCCAAACGTTAATTTAACGTATTGCGTTAACCACGATGAACATTACTGATGTTTTGTGAGTTTCCCGTGGTTACCGCATTGCGTTTACTAACGTATGGATTATGCATACGGCCACAGGTCTGCTGGAGAAATTCAGCTATGATTCTATAAAGTCGTGTCAGCAAAATCATAAACCGCATTATTATTATTATTATTTTCCTCAATCAGGATCGGAGAAATTCCACGAGTAAAGAACGAAGAGGGATGGTGTCCAACCACTCCTATGTGGTGACGGCAGTAGAGGAAGTTCCATACATCGACATGGCAGCAAAGCTCATACGAGTTCGCAATCCCTGGGGGGACACAGAGTGGGAAGGGGAGTGGTGTGATGGGTAAGGCATTCTTGAGAAGAAAATTTGCACAGACACCTCTTAATTTGTCAGCTGCAAGAAAGCTCACTTCCGGTTGAAGGAAACCTTTAAAGTAATTGCGTCATCAAATATTGTTTTCGGAAATAAAAGATGCATCAGCCAACGCCATTCTAGCGACCATTTCAGCCAATCATATTCCTCTGACAATGAAAAAGTAGATATCGGAAATAATGATTGTTGAAGTTGTGGTTTGTGATGGATAAACGGTGCATGCATAGTTAATGAAAGTGATCCGCTGATCTAGTTCAGCATAACATGGCATGGACTTCACAAACATACCGAAGTACAGTTGAACTAGATCTAGTTACTCGTATTTTGCTCAAATGCGCGGTACCAGTGGCTGTCAACCCTTGCTCCGGATCTCACCATTTTACCACAAGAAATCATCAGTATGGCAACACATGTTTTCAAGATCTGTTCAACTAGTGTGATAATAGAGACTAGTCTGAGTTATTGCAAGCATTCCAAACCACAACTGCTACAAGAATCTGATTGGCTGATACGGTTAGTTTCATCCTTTTTTATTGACTGATGATTTGTTACTTTCGGAAGCGAAAACTGATGATGTAATCAAACGACTATTTACATCTTGCTTTTGCGCAAGCCGGAAGTAAGCTTTATGGCAGTTGACTAATTATGGACGGTCCACTGTTTTAAATCACACATGCCTCTTGTATGTAGTGTATCTGTAGAACATAAAATTAAATACACACTTTTGAGTTCCTTGCCAATCTTAAGATTTGGTCTGCCGCTCAGAAACTTTACATCAAAGGCTTTTCTTAACCTCCTAGCGTTAGTACAGAAATAAAAATCAGAAATCATGCTTTGTAATTTGGTCGTGACACCAAATGCTATAGCACTGTTTCTCTGCACCTCACTCTAACAAAATGCTGTTGCCTCTCTGTCCAGGGGAGACGAATGGAAGCGGGTACCAGAGGCTATCAAGAGAGAACTGGACGTAACTGCTCAAGATGACGGCGAGTTCTGGATGTCTTTCAAAGATTTCAAGAGGGAATTCTGCAACATGATTATCTGTAATATGTCACCGGATTTCGACCATGACGGCATCAGTGATAAAGCTGGTATGTTTATGGACAGGACCCTCTTGAAACAGTCTTTTAAAACAACAAAGAAAAACCTTTCGGGCATACTAGTGCTTTGTAAAGAATTTGAAAATGGCACTTTAATATAGTGTTAATACCTGAGAGCCTGAGCATAAACGATGGAATATTTCTTCTTGTTTATTGTTAAAGTTAAATCTTCTACTACGGCAGACTTTGCTCCAAATAATATGGCAGTTTTATGATATGAATGGGGCCCCGCATATTTATTATACTCAGAGCCCTGCGGACTCTTAAGTCCATCCTTATATCTATACAAAATCACTGAAGTGTGTTTCCAATCAACTTCTCCAGAGTATCAGCTTCAGTTCAGAGGAAGATGGGACAAAGATATAAACTCAGGAGGCTGGATCGAGTATCCGACATTCCATATCAATCCACAGTATCATCTTGTCATACATAGTGATGGTAAGTGCTGAAAGACATAAACAGTGAGTGAGTTACTAACTTTTGCACATTCACCGGAAGTCAGTTAGGGAACATTAACCATAGACTGAGTGCATTAGTGGATTATCTTCCCCTGCACACTTACCGAAAGTCAGTCATCGGACACGAACTAAAGGCCGAGTGCATCAAGAGGTCATATACTCTTGCACACTCATCGGAAATTAGTTATGATACATCCACCATAGACCGGTGCATCAGTGAGTTACCTACCCTGCATACTCACCGGAAATCAGTTATCTGATGAAGCAAAGGCCAGCTGTATCAGTGAGTTACATAGCCTCACATACTCACCGGAAGTCAGTTTGAATTATCAGAAAGAACAGCAGTGCATCAATGAATAAGGTAGTGTTGTATTATCACTGGAAGTTAGTGATACATAAGCTGGTAAATCATTTCCAATACTCTTCAGTACATTCTGCAGGTAAGGGTCACTTTGTCTTTCATTTTCTAAGCAAGTTCATATCTGGAAAAATGAAAAATCTTAAAAGTGCCATAATATATTTTTTGCTGTTGGCATATTTAGCTAAACATTCAAGCAGAAATAAATGTATGGTGCTTTAAAGGTAAGTTTTGTCGGTGCAGGTTTTACGCCGTCGGGAAGATGGTAATCATCGACCGTAATCTCTTTCACTTTAAGCAGTCGACTCCGCATAATCGCAACACGCATGGCGAAAAGTGGCCAAAAAAAAAAGGCATTGCAATTATCCAACGACTTTTATAATATAGAAAATGCAGCATCCTGTCATGCGACTAGCCTGAAGCTGGGATCAAGCGTAAACGTCCCTCCGACACCGAGAGCCCGAAACTGTTGAATGGGGTCATAAAATTTACTTGACACTGATTACTCAATCACTTTCTTCCCATTCAGCTCACGTCCAGCGACGTTACAACGGTCGTCTTCCTGTGGTGATCTCCCTGTTGCAGGTATATAGAAGGGGAATTCCCAAACCGCAAGAAGAGGATGATCTCTATGCTATAGGTTTTGAACTCTTCCAGGTAGGTAAAAAGTAAGAGTAGGCCTACTAGAGAAGCTTCAATATACTGCCTACTTATGAGCAAATGAAAGAGCATTAAGCAGCAAGGGTACGCAAAGACCAACAGTCGCTCTGTTTAGCTTCAATTTTTACATCCATCAATATCTGATTTATGCATAGACTAATCCATTGTGATAGCCTGGTAGTGCTTAAAATGTCATGTGATGTCCCGTTGCATATTGTATTTTGCCCATGTGCCACGGCTGTGGTCTGGGCTTATTCGCAATAAATTTGTTAAACTTGTTGTTAAAGTTGTTAACTCAACGATGCAATTACTCAGTTGCAGATTTAATGTCTGTATGGCTAAATCTGTGCAAAGCAAGTGTTTTAGATTTAAATGTCTCTATAAAAGAAAGGAGAAATGTTAGTTTTAAAATACGGTCAGTGTAAACCGCTTGTATCTATCTAAACGTCTAGATGTAGGTCCTTTTCTTTCTCTCTTTGTGCTCTTAAGCTTCCGGGCACTCCTGTTGGTCCTCTGGATGCCGACTTTTTCCAGGCAGTGGATCCTCTAATGCCAGAAAATGAAGAGACCTATGCCAAGTACCGTGAGACTTCCGGTCGGTTCTTTCTACATCCGGGCGACTACCTCATTGTGCCTTCAAAACATGAGCCGGAGAGGACGCGGGATTATCTCCTTCGGCTTTTCTCCGTTGGCAAAATGGAATGCTTGTACGTTTCAATCATTTTGTTGTTGTTGTCGTTGTTGTTGTTGTTTTTGTTGGTGTTGTTGTTGTTGTTGTTGTTGTTCTTCTTCTTCTTCTTCTTCTTCTTCTTCTTCTTCTTCTTCTTCTTCCTCTTCTTCTTTTTCTTCCTCTTGATGCTGTTGGAAATATTGATGAGGACTTTTGCGATGTTTTAGCGCCTGAAAGGGCGGTGACAGACTTGAATTAAATGAATTATAAAGATTTGAAAAATAACTAAGAAAAATATCGCGATAATTATGAAATCCACAGCAGTAATGATGTAACAGCGACTGTCTAAGTATGAAAAATGATTTCGTTGTCTTAATAATCTTGCTGCATCCTGTTATCTTGAAACTGCTTTCAAATGTTCTCCTCTTCCTCTTCCCCATTGTTACTAGGAAGTAATACTGCTGCTGCTGCTGCTACTGCTGCTGCTGCTGCTGCTGATGATGATGATGATGATGATGATGATGCTGATGCTGCTGCTGATGCTGTGATGCTGCTGCTGTTCGTGTTGTTGTTATTGTTGTTGTTGAAGCTGCTGCTGTTGCTGCTAACGCTGCAATTGTATTCGAAATGACGATGATACTAACAACGGATATGATCAGGTTGCTTTGAGCTGATATGACGTTAGAAGCAATTATACTATTTGTTCCGAGGATATTAATCGTATTGCTCACTTGCTGCAAACTATGAGCATGTTGTTATGAAGATGAGGAGAATGTGAAATTTGGATTGATACTGGAAGCTATCTTAAAAAAATATCCATTGTCCACAACCTGGCTCAAATTATTCTATCTAGTCGATAAAGCTCCTTGTAAGTTTCCCAGTATTTGTTTAGCGTCTGTAAGTGAGAAATTACTTTGACTTGATAAATTTCATTTCCTTTTTCAGATGTGTTGGCAATATCGAACCAACGTCCAATTCTTAGCGACAAAGCTTCTGTGTATTCACATTTCCACCCACCACAGTTTGCATTTGTGTACATAGTGATACAATTTTCACAGACTCTTTCCTACCAGACTTAGATTTAGTCTTATGGAGAGCATTTTTGTAAACCCGAACACAAGTGTTGTATTTTTCTTACTCCTTCCAACGTTAACATTTTCATCGCCCTTCTTCCAATTTCACTGTACATTTCTTGGAGAAACGCTTGTGAATTGTGAACCATATAGACTCATGAACTGCTGACTGCCCTTGCTGTTGATGTGCTGAATTTTCTACGTAAAGTTTCCTACAAATTACTATATACTATTCACTGTGATGTCATGAGGGAGAATTTTCGTCATTGCTGCCGAAGATTCCTGGGCTGTTGTGATTGATCACACCGGCTGTGGACTCATTCCTGGTAGTGATGCTGTACTGTTTTATTCTGATTTTATGCATGCGCATTTCAAATAGTTTAAGTGCGTCAGTGATTAAATGTATGAAGAATTTCTGTGATAACCTGGTTGAAAACCAAAAGACAAAAAATATCAACCATCTAGCTGTGTTTCTGCTGTGATGTATTGGAATACCAGAGACCACCGACAGTTCGTGGACAATTTCTTTGGACATGTCTCTGTACAGGAGGAGTTAAACATGCTTGGATTTCTTTAACTTTTGCAACATATTGGAAGAATGACCATATCAAGCATTAACATTATTCTACGTCCTCGGAGGAATTGTTACTGGGCGTTCTTTATGCAATTCACACAGGCTTGCAGTCATAATTTGGAATTGCAGGTACACGAGATGCAGGTCTAGGGTATGGAGTGGAAATTTGAAGACGGGTGGATTAACTTTTCTGAGGATGCAGAACAGAATGAGAATGCAACAGAGAGTGAATGACATCATTGTGGCATCCCGAAAGAGGCTCCATTTTTTTGTGTGTGTTTTTGTATGATTAAAAAGATGCGGCAAGAGAGGACGACAGAGGGAGAGAGAGAGAGAGAGAGAGAGAGAGAGAGAGAGAGAGAGAGAGAGNGAGAGAGAGAGAGAGAGAGAGAGAGAGAGAGAGAGAGGAAGGGAGGAGAAAGAGAAAGAGAGAGATTTTTCAAGTTACATACATGTATGAGAAAATAAACCGCATCTTCCTCGCTGGGATGTGCAGTACACTTCGTGTAAAACTTCTGATTGATAATAACCTTTTGTCAGCAGTTTGTAGAGCTGTGAGAAGAGGAAATGAATTTCTTAGCACGTTCCATCATGTTGCCACGAGAATATATAATATAGACCTTTAGTTCGAGAAAATGCAGTTCGGATTTCAATACAGAGGATGATAATTTATATTTGTATCTCTTATGTTACTGGTTTCTTGGGCAAGGAAAGGACTCTCTGTTATAGAGTTTGGGGCAGGTGAAATCCATAAACGCTAAATTAGTCAAATTAATCTTTTGGCACCTATATAAGGAAATTAATCAGGGTTGGGAAGAACTGAAATAATATGAACGCAATTCATGAACCTAAGTTGGTTCAGGTGAACTTGATCTGAGCTTAATAGTTTTTAGATAGATTGATCTGAATCTGATTTGTAGCTATTTTGAGTTTTGATCAGAACTTCAATTTTCTACCTATTTTCAATTCAGTTCACATCTACCTCAAAGACCAGAACCGAATGCAGATTTTTAAAACCAAGAAGAAACATGTCCAATCTGGAAACTACTCAATTTTCATAGAACTGAGCTGAACTTAATTGTAGGGCTTTTTCCCCTTAGTGAAAAGCAATTGACCTGAACTGACATTTTTGGTGAACTTGCCCAACCCTGAACTGGGTTATTCTCTCATAGCTTTTATGATGTCCAAGACAGCCAACCATAATTATGTGCCACTGATTACTTCATAAAGTGAGTCACCACGAGGAGGTTTTTTGCGTCTGCCGTAAAATTGTGATTTTGCGAATAGTCATTTTCCCGTGAAACAGCAATTTAGGGGACCAGAGTGATTGGGCGACACCATTTGTGACTTTGTGCCATCAAATATACCATAAATCATATACATTTCTATTGAAGTTTCGAGAAGAGGGAGGCAATAGATGTATAAAGTTAAAAGCAAAAAGGTTTAAAAAATCACGAAAACTCCTTGACTAAACTATACATAAAGGCAAGGTTATTATACGTGTAGTATATTATAAGTTAGTATGTGCTGGCTACACAGTTTAAGACTGTCGAAGGAAAGATATCAGGAAGAAAAATACAGGTATGCTCTGAATAGATAACTTCGACATTGCTCTCTCTGCTGTTACGAAAGCCAACCAGTCAAACCCACGTTTAAGAGTCTTTTTTTTTAATCTTTTTACATCTCATTCTGCCTGTACTGATTCTCTTCCAGACTGGTACCTCAGTAACTGTCATTATCCTTTTCAGACTCATTTTTCCCGATTAATGAGTGCGCATCTAATTTAGCTGCCCAGGTTGAGCCAAAACAATTTACGAGATTAAGCCTACGTGCTGGAAACAAGCAAAAATAAGTTGTTGACGGATCAGTACCTTTACCGACGGACAGGGGGGATTATTCAATCTGCATCAAGTTTTTATAGAGAACGTCCATTAAGGCTAGTCTGTCTTGGTTAACTCCTGCTTTATGTCGCATTCCTAAATCTCAAAGGCTTAATTCTTTCGGACCTTATTACGCCGTGTCTGTTTCCTTGCTAAGTTTAGCAAGGCATGTTTACAATGGGGAATTAGTGACAAACGGTGTTGAAAGGAATGATAAAGTATCGGAGAGAGTGGGATAAAGTAGAAAAGCTAAGCGGGAATTTGGCATTGTCAGTGATCTGTCAAACTATTCGAACTTTGAAAGTCTGAGAATGGAAACTGAAAGGGTGAGAGAGGATTGGGAATTCAAAACGTGTTTGTGCGACAGGAACAGGCCTGCCATCTAAGACAGGATGCAAATTCAGCTTTTCGCCATACAAAGTATACATACCTCATTTATACGTCAGCATTTACCTGAGCTTGGGCATTTAATCTAGATTCTAATAACGCTATGACGTTTAAGTACACCCAGAAGTACCTGCATTGATAATGAAATAGTGGACATGCGGTGCAGAAATAGAGATGGACAGGAAAATGAAACTGGTGAAGGAGTTTACTGTGTTTGTGAAGGGGGAATCTTCATTCAATATCAAAGTAACTGTTGCCATGGCATTGTAATATTTCAGGCCTTGATTTCTGTACCTTTCTACAAATCTCAAATTCTGTAACTGGTTCTCTCATTTCTAGAGCAGCACGTCAGGCTACAGCCTATTGAAGCCATCTTACCCCATCGCTTCGAAGTTTACCTCACCGTACTATAGTTCAAGCTTGACCTGTTATGGTAGCCAGGAAGTGCTTGGGGTTTTTCTATTGACATATTACAGGCTGTTGGAATGGCCCACGGAAAAATCATTACAATGTGAGTAGTCTACATACAAACTGTGTTGGCCATGAAGATCGGAAGCAGGCCAATTGCAAATTTTGGCATCATTTGTGTCAGACTTTTAGTATGAAGGTATCGGAATGGATCTTATGAACCACTGGTTTCCCAGGCAATTTTCGATAACTTTTACTGGTAGGTGCAGAACTACGTATTTACTGCTACGGAGTTATAGCCCCCTCCCTCCCCTCCCCTTGTCTAAACATTTAAAAAAAAAATGGCGATGCACACTGCCCAAAATGTGCAGTGTCGTGCGCATTTCAGTCCCTTAATGTGCAAATATATTTTTCTTTCTCGCCCTCTTGCTTGACCATTCGCTCACTACCCATGTTGTAACATCGATTCTGTACTTCATTTATCATGTGGGGAATATTCGGAAATAATGCATAAGTCCTCAGAAATTTAATAGCGTAAGAATTTTACGAGGCAAAAGGTTTTTAGTCACAACTAAAATGATTGCACCCAGGCCTGTTTTTTCTCTAAGCCTAATTTTTATTGCATACGTTTTCCAGATGGTCAATACCGAAGAGCCAGAGCACGAAAAACTATGTGAAATTACTTACATTTTTGTCAGTTTACCATTCTTCACTCATGATTTGAATATCTTGGCTACGCCTAACTGTCTGTTAAGAAACAAACCTTTCATAAAGATCCAGTTATCAGGCAACTCGCCCATGTTTTCACAATACATCCCTTTCCCCTTCTCTTCGAGGTGTCTCATTCATATTGTTATGGAGTGTGAGATTATGTTTGCTGGTGATTGAAGAACCACTGTGATGCTGTGCACCCTGCAGCCTTATAAATACAGGGCTGCGTTTATTTGGTCCATGCGCGGTCGCGAAATGAGCCATGTATTTTGTGGGTAGTTCTTAGCAAAGAGGATACACAATGAGGAAGGGTGCACACCTACTAGAGGTTTGTTAGAAATGTGTCGCATTTTGTATAAACCAAGAGAAAAAAGCTTGGCATAGTGATGGTAACCATCTACGGTTTCAAATTTGTAAGTGGAAAATCTTAAATAATGGCCTTGTGTCGGAAGAGGATGTGGCAAGAATCAACGGCGGTGTGTATGCTAATGAGTGAGGCAAGGATATAAGTATAGCAACACCACTCGCAAGTCAGTGCATTATTTCTTGCTCTTCCGCATCAGTCGCAGTCATCTTGGCATGCCTAGAGACTGATATTCCCTTTGCTGAGGAAGGGATATGGCTTGCCTTTTCCCCACATCGCAGGGATCAGACAAACGCAGCCCATGGGAGAATATCATTTCGGCGCAGTCTCGTCATCAAGTTACCTGCAAGACAGGAAGTAAACAAAATTCCATTTTGTGTTTTTGCTTTGTTCTGTCGGACAGAAATGAAAAATACAAATTAAATCAAACTTATTAGACTTTTCAGTTAAATCAATCTGATTAAACTTTTCGCTTCTAGCATGACGTTATGTGATCCATCCTTCCGCCCATTCACCGCTGACAGCAACGAGCGTAGTTTGCTTGTTTACGGTAATTAGTACTGCCGTAGCTTCACTGACCCGAAAACATTATCGAGTATCGAACAGACATAAACTACAATCATGAACTACCCGTCTGCCTTGTGACGTAGCTGCGCCGGAGTAAATTTGTTCCATCATGTAAACATTCTGCTGTGAAATCTCTATTCCTTTATTTTCCAACACTATTGCACGGCTAGTTATTAATTTATGATCACTTTCGCTAACTGCATGTATATATTTACCGAATATATGGTGAACAACATTTTTATGTATTACAGTGTTACCAGTACAAACACGGGCTGGTAAAAGTATCCGTATTTGAAATCATTAATAAATGTTTGTTCCAAGCCACCTCCCCGCAATATTTTTTAACACACCCACATTATCACTAAGACAATGCCTACTCATTTTGCTTGTATTACAACATTTTCATCATCATTTTCGCAGAGTGGCACATCCAGAAATATTGAACTTCTCATGTATTCTTAAGCCGGTACATGAAAATTAAAACAAAAAACAACAATCAGATGGTTGACTTTTCAAAAAAATTGCCAAGTCCTCTCTGTTCCTCTTTGTTTTCTTAAAAGAAAACAAAAACAAATATATATATTATTTTATATATATATATAATGGTGAAAACGTTCACTAGGACATGTAAATTTGAAGTCTAGATCGTGACTTTTATGTTTCGCGAATTTTATTTCTTTGGGACAAGTAACGCAGACACAGTTTTACAAAGCAACAAGATGTTCTGTAGTTATGCTCTATGCAATAGGTTCTGTCTATTTTCATGTGAAGAGCAGCAAATTACTCTTGAAGCCTTTTCTTCAAGACCTATGGCCGTATGCATAATCCATACGTAAATTAACGTAATGCTTTAATTACAGTGAGCACTACTAATATTTTGAAAGTTTCCCGTGGTTACCGCAGTGCATTTATTAATGTAAGGATTATGCATATGGCCACTGGGTGAAATGGAGTTCATGAAAAAGTTGCTCTTAATGTATTATAATAGCTATATTGCGTATTATGAAGAAGACAGCGTGTGATGAAAACAACAATAAATGTCACACAAGCTGTGAAGAAAATTTATAGTGAGAATCAGGATGGTTAAATAGACGGGGAAAAAACAGCTCTCACCAGTGACTTTTATTGCTGGGCGATACTTCGATTTATTATTTTTTTTTGCGAGTACTGATTATTACAGCTACGGGTGAGATTAATATATGTACTCGATATCTTGCATGGATTACTTGACAACACGCTAGGCTTTATTCCCACCTTTCTATTTATGACATAGTTTGGTTTTTGTTGGGGTGTGGGAAAGGGGTGGGNTTGACGAGTTCACCTCTTCATAATAAAACACTTGTTCCTATGTTGACAATCATGGTTTCCTTGTTGTTATTTACGACTTTGTATTCATCATGCCACACTAAATGTCACACAATTTCTCTTACTTGTTCATGCCATCACATAAGAAATGATAGGTACTATGCACTGGTAGACAGATCTTTCAGATATTTTGAAATGCAAAATAAACTCTGCACACGCCTACCATCTCGTTCTCCTTCTCTCTTCTCCTCTGAGTGAACATGCACTGTTATTCCCTACCACATTTACCAACACACACAAACACACAAACACACACACACACACACACACACACACACACACACACACACACACACAAATGCTCCAACCCATTGTTCATCACAAACATATATAGCACACAAACACCACACACTGACATTTCTTTTTAACAAAGATTTCAAAATACACCATTTCCTAGAAGTGTACAGAGATTTTATTAATTTGTGTCATCATTGTGCCTGTTTGGGATAACAACAAGACACTATTATGCCACAATTAGACTATGTGATAAAACGTAAGATTTGAGACTTAAACGTCTCATGCAAATCTCTACACATACACAATACACTAACACTGTGCTGGCTAATCAGAGATATTCAAGAAATACATAGTACGGGGTGCCTCGGATGTTCACTAAATTTCTCTTTACTTAACATTTTGATCTAAGGAGTGCAAGTCTGACAATTCATTGTAATATATCTGTACACAGGCCTTGAATGTGCAAGTGCCACATTGCCAAAATAGGAGCTACTGCAACAATGACATAAGAAACTTTGGTCTTCTGTCCAGCTTGTCATGCCACATGTGAAGTGCTGACTTTTTATGATGTTCTCAGTAAATGATTTGTCATCTAGACAAAGGACACGTCTGTTGACAGTGTCTACAAATTTTTGTCTATGTCACCATCTTCATGAGTGAAAAACTGTCACAATGCACAGACCAGGGATCATGCTCTAGTTTGGAAAATATGTTCCATTAAAATCCAGCAGAAATTCAAATCAATACCAGAAGTACAATCGGAGGCATCATGATTGATTTTTTTTGTGAAAATGTTGGCCACCTCAGGCCATAACCACTTGAAAAAAATTTACAAAAGCAGTAATTTGCCAAGAGAAAATTGCAAATTACAGGATAAGTTTCCTCTCAAAAAAATTCCTAGAGCCCCTGAAATGGCAGAATGGCACATGAACCCTATCAGACTCAGCCCTTGAGAAGACCACTATATAAAGTGTTTCACAGGCATATTGATCAGAAATCAAACATGGATATCACCATCCACTTGATAAAACCTCACAACAAAGTCAACTTTTGGTAAAAATTGTTTTTTTCAAAGATTATCTACTATTCAGGTTCCTCTTCACCCCATTGCAAATTATTAGACCAGAATGCCACTGCGAGATTGAAAAACTGATAAAAGCATTTTGGGTTGCAAACCTCCTAATTGTTACACCTGCTGAATGCCGATGACCAAGCCTCCTTATTCTTCAGCAGGTTTTATCATGCCGATTTCAGGTCTTACAGGCAAAGAAATAACTTATTTCCCAACCCCACCTCATATGAAATTTTCTCACAAGTACACTTATGCACTTAGGTATATGCTACCCAGCATCACTTCTTGAACATTTTAATAAGAAACATCTTTCAAGTGATTAGCAGGTTTGCTGACCTGAAATCTGCACCATAAAACCTTCTTGTCCTCCTGACGGTTTGGTTTTATCATGGGCTTTTTTTCATCTCCCCATTAATAAGCAAGTCTCCTTATTCAGGTTTAGAGGTGGATTGTTTTTTTCCCTTTTCCTGTAAATTTTAAAATCAGCTAAGTGAGGTTCTATTATGCGGATATGCGGATGATGATATGGATTATTTTCATCTCCTGCTGTCTCAAGCAAAAGCAATCAGATCTCAATTTATCATTTACAGCATTCTCCACAACTCTATTGAAAACATAAGATTTCATGATGATTTCAGTCCAGATCTTGCCATATGAAAAGAACAAATATTTAACCACTGAAACACTGTACTACTTTCTCTTCTAACTCAGCATTTCTGTTATCAAAGTTACACAAAAAGAAATAAGTAGAAGAAAAAAAGGACACATCATTCACAAATCTGCATACATAATCACAGTGAGTAAAGATTTAGCAGTTCTGTCATAATCAAGTTGCAGGAACAAAATTTGTGGAAATTAGAGGTGTTTTACAGATTTACAAAAAAAATATTGGTGTGGCTTAAAATAAAAAAGGCACTGTCCTCATTAATGAATATATATACACTAAACATCAAATTGGGTCATCAAGCTCTAGTACTTTTCCCAGCCATTGACCTAGTGAAATGACTGTACAAATTTAGGTAAGGAGAAATATTTCCTGATTTTTTTGACAATGAGGTTTTGAATGGCTCTGTTTCATTCTAAATACTTTACAAAATGATATTTTCTTGGACTACAAAATAAAAAATACTGGACAGTTTGCTTCATTTCTTGACTGCCAATTAGTCTTTCTTTATAGTTTTCAAAACATAGCACAAAGAAGCATCATACTTGGCTAATGGTTTGCTGATTTACTGCAGTCTCAATTTTTCACCATCAACAATCACATCATCTTACTTCACAACACTTGCCATTCAGTACACTAAAACAATGACTCTGCCAGAAAGTTTCTTAACACTTTTGTATCTCTGGTCCAACATTACATATTTTACTGCAAATAGCTTATTCCTGGCCATTATTAACCTGAACCTGGCTTTTATATTATGGAAATGTACAAAATATTGCCAAGATGCTTGGATGTGTTCTAAAATTTCTATCTCCCCTCCACAGCCTCCATCCAGCAATCACAAATCAAGAACTTTGCTGTATAAGAAAACAAGGAATGTTTAAATTGTCACATAGCCTAGAGATAAACAACAATGTCTGAACTGTTGACCATTGTCCACGCTTAACAACCAAAAACTGATATTTGCCAAAGTTTAAACAAAGTTATGTATCCTAAAATCAGAAGAAAAAAAACGGGCAAAATATGACCCCTTCCTACCACATTATATGTCTTTCAAAGTCTTACTCATGGGTAGCCTTACCTGGCTCATTTTAAGCAGATTAACACGACAATTAACAATGTCCACAGTGTCCCTTGCTTCAGCACTGATCTGAAAGTGAGGATATTGAGCAAATGCCATACAGGATTAAAAAAAACTAATATCACAGCCCAAACAGAAACAGGGTCCATGTTCTACTACTGATCCATGCATGAAAACAATTAGAACGCAAAATCAATTTAGGTCTGGGTCTTTCTCACCTGACTACATCCCATACCTCGAAATTATCCACATTTCAAGAAGTACAGCGCGGATACTGATCTAAACAGGAACTTTTGCAGTGTCACTAAGGAACTGTATTTCAGTTAACACACTCGCAACAATTGCTTTTACTTGTCATCTTCAATCATCCCTAAAAAATAACTGCAATCATCTTTGACTAAATGCTTAATATCACCATTTCTTAACTCAAATGTTACTTCTCATCATTCCCCTACTCTTGCCCTCCTCCAAGCTGAAATTCCAAATCCCAAATCCAACTTATCTTGAAATGCAAACATCAACAAACCAAACATACAAGATTTCAGGATTTGAAAATAAACAATCTAAACAATCTCATATCATCAACATCATAACAGGGCACTTGGGGGGGG
>JAWQUT010000002.1:4284117-4337308 GCA_033807755.1 Ellobium chinense | reverse complement strand
AAATTGGGCTTTTGGTATTTTTAGACACTTTGACCTCTTCTGCTATGAGCAAAATAACCTTTGAGGCCAGAAACATCCGTTTTATGACCTGAAAGGGCACCTCTAGATGGTCATCTTAGCCTTGTATAAACGCGCTTTCAAAACTTCAATTGCGATTTTCTCAAAATATTCTTACTTTCCACTCTTTTCCCTAAGGCTTTCTTATTTCTAAACCGATTGACTTCAGATTTGACATATATATTCCCCACAACATAGGTTTCGATAAAATGCAACCACTTTTCTTGATTTTGGTCATGTTTTTGAAACGAAGTTGAATGTTGGCTGGAAAATTGAGAAAAATACACATCCATCAACACACATTATTTCAGAATTTGTGACAGACATTGTATGAAAAATAAACAAAAAACAAATGCATTTTATCTTATTTATAGAGCTACTATATAAGTTTACAAAATTTGAAATGATTACATTCAATACTCTAGGAGCCTTAGGCTTTTGAAAATAGCTAATTTTCAAGACACAAAATTCAAAATGGCGGCATTGCCATGGCAACCGTTTGGAAAACCAAAAAAAATTTCACACTTTTCCCCTAATTTGACCATGCTGAATCTGAATTTAAAGCTTAAAAAGTGCCTAGTTCAAGCATTCACAATATCACTCCCAGGAGGCGCACCCCCCCNCCCCCCCCTTAACACAGAGAATGGTTTTGAACGATATTCTACTCATCAAAACATGCTGCAGTAAACAATACTGCATCCTAAAATCCTTTACCACATCCATCTGTTCATGAAGAAATAATCTCCACTTCAGTTCAAATTAGAATGTATTAAAATATAAAACTGTTGTAGAGACTATCAGATCTTAGCAAGCTTTGGAGATTTCACCCACTGGCACATCTCAAATATGATGGTTAGTTTTCTTAACACAACCATGGATAAATGCAAGACCTTCCTTCCCAGCACACCATCTATCAAAAGTCCAATTGTTCTGTCCCAAGCATTCTTGAAAACACATCCTTCCTTGAACATCCTCAAAGGCTTGGGCCAAGGGATAGGTGTGTTTTCAATGTTCGACTGTATTTCAGTGCAAAGGAAGAGGATTAACAACCTCTAATTTAATGGAAATGCACTAGTATCAGGAGAAAAAAAGCAAGTTTGCTCTGAGACAAGGACAAGAGAAAAAAAAGATTTGGTGCTGTTAATTGAATACTCTGTAAAATTAATCTGGAGATTACATAATGCTGTCAGATACATTTACCAATATATTACACTAAATATGACTGCAGGAGTATTATCTAACATGCACTTTACAAAAATCACGGAAAACAAAACAACTGAAATAAAATAATATCAACTGTATACAGTGGAAGTCAAATATTGCAACTAAGGTACCAAGAACTTTGACTTGCACTATAAACAATCGATATGTGTATTGGCATTAAAATTAATAGATAACTATAAACTAAAGTAATATCCACTAACTTGGGGTGATGTATTCTTCTACATTTGCTAACTGTAAACTTAAATAAAATTTGTATACATTTGGTGTATTTCACTGTTACGGTAATATATATATAACTCAATATCAAGCTTAGATAGGATGGGGTCAATGTCTTGTATCACTCTTAAGTGGATCACACCAAATTCTCAACATGAGGCAACATGCAAAACACTTCTATGTGCTGAGTCATATCAAGCAACAAAACTAACAACAGCTACATTTCATGTCTTGAGGCACAGTACTTGCTCTATTAATGTAAAACCACATGCAGGTGCCATCTGGTAGTAATTTGCTGGTAATGTCTGGCCCAAAGTCTATATTTTAAAATAAACTTTATTATCACCTTCAGCTCCTCAACTAGAGCTATGAAGGGCTCCTACCTGTCATCAGGTAGTATACTTCAAACCCTCATTACACATGTAACTCACAATTGACATTTCACTGCACAGACTGCTAGCAGCAAGAAACTGACTGATCACCACATAAGATGGTTCAAAGATACAGAGTACATGTCAATAATTTCTTATTGTGATAACAGGAACCACGTGAGAAAGTTCTGGTGTTGCTCACAAAATGACTTATAAGAGTACACAGCATTACAGATATCTGAGTACAATAAAATCACAACACAAGATGAAATACTAATGAGTAACTTTTGTAGGTTTTCTCTTCTCCTTAAAGAAATCTAAGCATGCCCAACACATGGCTGACACAGCAGATATCTTTCTGGCAAGTCAGATCTTTAGAATTCCTGGACAGCTTTCAACAACATTTTAACAGATCAAAATTTCTAAAAAATTTCACTTTCATGGAAATTCTCTTCACTGACAGAAGGGCAATATTTCTCACAGTTTCTTGATGCATCAAATGTTTAGGAAAGCTTAAGAACGATATAACCTAATGAAATCATAAAACTTGCCTTATGTCCTTAATGAGTCAGTAATATTAGTAACACAATCTCCAGTCTCTGTGCTCAAAAAGTGTTCCAATTACACATTTAAAAGATGACAAATACAGAACTGACATGTCTCTCAGTTATTGAGCATAACGACATGCATGCAACAGCAACTACATCTCTGACACCTCCCGTCCATATGTGACAAAAGAAGGGATGCTAAAAGTAGACAAGTTGAGGTTTGCTAACCAATGCTTGAAAATTCATCTCCAAGAGAGGGATACTCTCCCTAAAGACATGTCATGACCTTTGTCTCTTAACAGTGCTGAACACAGGATACTAAGAAAATAATATTACAAACATATTGCATAGGTAGGACGGACAGTTCAGCCACACAAAAAATCGCCAGGGTCAGAAATGTCAATGAACTCCATGATTTTGTACTAATCAGTAGATATTTTCACCTATGCTTTAGGATATACCACACTGGAGGGAGAAACTGAAATATCTCACTTAAGAGCAACAATGAAAACAAAGGGTGAAAACAAAGGGTGAATTTATATACATAATGTACACCACAATAATAAAAAAAACTTACGTGCCACTGAAAGAAATAGAAATCTAAGTATTCAAACTGCATCACATCATTAGCCAAGTTATATGGGAAAACCTGACTAGCTGAATGCTTTAATTCTTTTAATAATATGGCATAATTCATCATCAATAAACAAATAAGAAGTAAATCACATCTCTTTGAGCTAGAATTGTGAATTCTGTCATTGTTTTCTCCAAGCCGTATAAGTTCAGGGAGATATTCCTTCCTTGTGATAATTTGAGGAAGAACTGATCTATTTTTAGAGAGATTTTATGTAGTCTCAAAAAGTGTAAACTTTCAATTGCCGCACAGAAGGGAGACTGGCGCCTGTTCAATCTATTTTTAGGGGGGATTTTGAAATCTGAGGGATGAATCACACAGTCTGCAGAAAACATTGGACTTATCTGACTTATTGCCTTCACCGGTCATCTACTCAACTCAGGATTTCTCTCCCTTTCTGAGTTCATGTCGACGCTATCTAATAAGGCAGAAACATTAGGGTTAATGTACATGTGATTTATTAACCACACAATACATAAAATATTGCAAAATTGTTTACTGCCATGGTTTTAGCAGTCACTTATAATGACCATGACAATTTCAGATCAATATAGCAGTACAAGGTTAGATATAACCAGGCTAATTATAACCAGTAATTTGTATAACATAAAATCAGGTGACATGGCACAGTATTTTATCAAGTGTTGTATCTCACAGCATACAGTACAGAGACACCATGGCACCTTCATTACCTGTACAACATACAAAATTGTTCACTACTTTATTCACAGTGAGTTAATATCACTAAGGGGGCTAATCATACAAAATTGTTCACTATTTTATAAAGTGTTCACAGTGAGCTATTGTCACTGAAGTGGCTAAAAATACAAAATTGTTCACAATTTTATAAAGTGTTCACAGTGAGCTACTACCACTGAAGTGGCTAAAAATACAAAATTGTTCACAATTTTATAAAGTGTTCACAATGAGCTAATACCACTAAAGGGGCTAAAAATACAAAACTGTTCACTAGTTTATAAAGTTTTCACAGTGAACAGGACCATTAAGGAGGCTACTCAAAGATATACTTAAAGCTTGGTGCATCTATTAAGGTGTTTACAGTGATCAAGTATATGATAAGTTCATAACAAACCTGAATCAGCAAAAGATTAAGATACAACTAAAAACAACTCTTTCCCACCAACCCACATTTATTCACAATCAGAAAAGCATCTGAAGAAGCAGCTAGGCTGCAATTTCACATTTCAGGTCAAGATAATTGAAATCTTAACGATGTGTTTGATCCACCTTGTGGTCAGTCAAAGTGAAGCTAAGGTCATATTTTTACCATATCAAGGATTGACTTCATAGAAAAGCTTATTAAAGATTCTTTCATAAGGTGAACAAATGTCTCAGCTAGCATCAGTCTGGTTCTGGTTCAATATGTAATCACTTCAAGTGGCAAAGACTCATTCCCAAGGTATGGCAAAACTTAAAAAAAAAACAACCTTCAATCCAAGAACAATATTTCATTGATAAAAGTCATAATTGACTCATAAAAACCTGAAATATATTCACAAGCACTTTCTCCTCATCTATAAAATCAGTTACCTTCTTATGTACAATGGATTGTACATTTGATTTCTGCTACCAGGAAAAATGTGATATCGGCAAATTTCTAATATTATAATCTAGCAATATAAGCCTCATTCCAAATTTTTTCTACATTTAAGAGCCCAAATTCAGTGATGAATAGCAAGAAAGTATGAAGAATTCCTGAAAAACTTGTCCAGATGGCTGAGAACTTACTAAAAACTAGACACCTACATCATAAAAAAAATTGGGGGTAACGGGGACATGTCAAAAATTGGCATCTCTGAAGTATGTATACTGAAAAGCCTCTAGGTACAGATACACATAACTCATGGAGGCATAACTACATGTGTACAAGATGGCTATTATAATTAGTCCACATGTGTAAAGGTGTATAAACCTGACTGTACGGTTTCTGGCACAGAACAGAGACAGATGGAGGGTGATACATAGTACCAAGTATAAGTAAAGTATAAAACAGATCTAAATTCCAAAATGTGAAATAGACACATGCATACAGAAATGGGTAGAATTGTACTGCTTGAAAGAATACCATGAAGACATCAAGAAGTCTTGGGAATGACAGCCAATGAAATTAACCAAAGATAGTAAAGTGGCTTTTGTACATAACATCACAATCATAGGTAGACTGCTATCTCAAAGACAGGCAATTTACAATGTAGGCTATTTTTGTGCTTGCCGTGACCCAATACATCCATCAAACGTCACATACAAAGTAAGTCACAATGTCATTTGTTCAAAAGCAGCACAAAAGCTTGAGATTGGCACTGTTTTCTTACTTAGTCTAATACACTGAAAAACTCACTCCAACAAGACAGGCAAACCGCCTATGATTGTGACAATAAGGCATGCATATATGTATGTGACATTACACATAAAAAGAGAACAAACAGTGACCCTAACTGTTACATAACTTTTCAGAGTTATATTGTCATAAATATGGCCATATGCTTGAATTCAGAATATGGCATGACTTCTGTTTGGTGAGATGTGAGCCACATTACATTAAAAAGTTGTCAGTATAAAAAATTTGCAATTTTGCTGTGACCTAGAGGTCAGTTTTGCATTTTGATACAAATTACAAAATACAATGCATTACAATGTGTCTTATGATTAAAATTTCATCCACCAGAACATATGCTGTTACAGACATATGTCTTGTATACAGTGGTTAACCATAAGCAATTGTTTTGGTTTCCTCTTGACATAAAATGCAGGTATGGAGTGTTCATGTCTGTACGATCTCAGATGAAAACCCATAAAAATTGGTAAAAAGCAGTTAAGATCTTCTACTGCCTGTGATCTCAGTGACATAGGTATTCCACCACTGAAATATTATCTTACTATCGTTTGGCTCCCTTAAAAGTCTTCATATAAGTCTCCATTCTGAAATGTAAAGTATCATTCAAAAGACAGCGTCAAGTAGCATTAAGGAAAGTATTCCTTCCTGGCAACTTATCAAAGTGGTTTTAATGAAATCCAAATACACATTGCACATTAATATACCATGAAATATCTATTTTTGCCATGCTTTTTCTCTACATTGTCAGTTAGTAATTTCAAACATTCTAATTTGCTAAGTCCTTAGCAAAAAGGCAATGAATCAAGTTGGCTAATTACTCTGCAGAGTGAAAAACAAAGTTAATGTGAAATGCCAGATACCCAGTACAACTGATCACTAAGCTCTGAACTAAAGCAGTATTTTAAAACACACAAGCATCTTCAATTATTAATTAAATTCTTTATCACAGTGTATCAACAAAGTAAATGGTCCCTTATCTTGTAGCTTTCATGGGAAAGGTGTAAAGACTTCACAAAACTTAATCACAATGAGCAAAATCTGAGAACCTGAATTCATTGATTTCATCTCAAACAAACTTAAAATGGAATGTTTTGCAAACACTCTCCTTCCCTACTCCCCACCCCACACAACAACACAAGAGTAACAAGTAAAGGTTTTGTTTGCCAGAAAAAAGATTACAATTATTGACATAGTACCAACATAATTTTCCGGTATGTATATAACACAATGAAACTGATAAATTTTTAAATAGCTGCTTAAAATGTATGCTAGTTCACAAGTAGGCTCGCCGATGATTTATTTGTCTTCTTTGGTCTTAGTGAAATTTTTAAAAAAAACTAACAATATCATTAGTTTTAGATCTTTTTGTTGATAATATTGTATATTGGCACTGCCTGCTCATGCAATCTAACCTGTTTCCAAGCAATGATCAATGTGAGTAAATAAACTCTTTTCTATTTGAACATGCCATATTTCCACAGAGTATAGTAATGATGCATGGGCTCAATGAGAACTCAAGCTGAAATTGCATCCTTGAACTATCACTTTTCAAAAACCTCCCATCCCGTAAACACAATACAGTGAGAACAACTGCAAAATGGACTGCATTAAGTATAACAGCATCTACAACTTTCAATTTATGTGTTGATAACAAATATTTCAAGCCTGCCACAGAAGTGGTGCGGAATCAAATATGGACAGAATTCTGTATCCTTGCGGGTGATGTTATGAAGGTAAGACCTAGCTAATCTCAATACCTGACATCTCCATCTTTCTCAAATTATTTTCTTTCACCTGGCAATAACTCACATGTAAATTTGAAATAGAAATTCCATATCCCTGCAATGTACTGTTTCAAAAACGAAACTATAATTTGTTGGTCACACTACAATTCACAGCCATTCTTCCCAGTTTTTATCCTCTCAGGTGATCACAAAAATCTGCAGTCATGAACAAGAGACAATTTAACATCCCAGTAGTTGTAGTGTGTTGCTATGAAACAAAACTTGTTTATTTGTTGATCACAGTATCATACACCTCCATCCTTTTCCAGCCTTTTTCTTTTTCTTTGGAGATGGCAGGCGTCTGAAGAGGAAACAAGAGAAGAGAGATTCAGTGATTATGAACGACTTAAAATATCATATCTCTTGCAGTCATCAAAATAAATTTATGTCGCTAAACTGGGAACTGAGATATCAGGCTCTGAAGATGAGTGGGATCAGTGGTCGTTATAGAAATCATAGACATAGCAATTTCTATGTACAAAATTTTTGAGTTTATGAGGAAATGGTCAGTACTTGGGGATGAATCTGAGTTTTTATTTGAGGCATATTAGATAATTTATATCATTTTTCTTCAAGAACAATTCATTTAACTCTTTCTTGGGCCAGAATAATACTAGGTCAAACAAATTTTGCACATGATGAAAATACACACATGCCATATCAATAACTTGATCTAGCCAAAAACAACTTAAAAAGCCTCATTTCGACTGGCTGCAAGACATATTAATATGTTTTTTTTGTTGATGTTGCTGTTAAGCTCATACCACGGTTGCCAACTATTCAAGGGCTCCAGGCCTAAAATTTTTTTCACCTGCCACAGGTCAACGTAACGTGCCATACTTAATGGCTAGGGAAAAACGCCCATAAATCATACCCCTTTTTCTCACCCCCTCTCTCTGTTAGTATTAAATTAAATAAGAACAACATTTACCATTAAGAACTGGCTAGGACATTGCAGGAAACTTTCATGGCCTTTTCTCTAACGACAGCAAGGATCCATGACTTAGGTCTAAGACTAAATGAACGATATCATCACCACTGCGGTGCTGTCCTAAAGTCGCCACAGTAACTTTCACAAGGCAAGGCTTGCATTTTCAGATCTAGACTAATAGTCTTTCAAATATCAATGTCAATGTCCATATCACATTAATTTACACATTTACATGTTGGGGAAAACCAGCCTTATGTTTGGTTGCATCAGCATCATCCGTACGAGAGCATCTTGCAGCAGAGGACACACCATGCCATTCCAGGTGTAAACGGCTTCTTCAGCCACTAGGAGCATAGCCTAAACGTCACATTCTCAGTCCACTTCCATCACCAGGCATTGCTACAGTTTGAGTCCTATTTGTCTTCGGCAAATGCGCGTGCATCACCAAAGTTTGCATATCCTGACGGCACGATGAAGACAGGAGGCAAATGGTCACACCTAGACTTGATCTAGAATTGCAAATGCAACTATACCAGAGCGGCGACAACGTGCTTAGCTGCTTACTACTTTCTCTAGTCTACTCTACTCGCTACACTCAAATTGGGATGAAATTATGCAGGCCTGTTTCGATAATTATAGATATTATGGAATTGGCAGCCAAAATCTGTCTAGATTTCTAACTTCAGGAGTTCAGGTAACTCGATTACTACTTAGAATCTGTATGTAATCGTCATCGTCAGGATGAGTAAAGGGCCGCCACTCCTAGAGAGGAAAAAAATGGGTTCTTCGCACCCATCGTACTTCGCTAAATTCGCGTTGTTTACGTACAGAATAACGCATTTTCTGCCCAGTCATGCCGGAACAGTTGGCAACCATGTCTTACATGTGTGCGTAACTTTAGAACAACTGCAGAAAACAGGAGCAGTTTTCCATCCATGACTCAAAAAAAAAACACCCCAAAAAACAGCGACCTCTAAATTCTTTTTATTTCTAAAGTTATTAAGCCTGCACATGCCAAGAAGAAGGATAATTGTATATTTTGTCTCAATGTGTACTTAAATGTTTAGACTTCCAAGATCTACATCAGACTCTTAAGGTAAGGAATTCAAATTTTAATTGTGCTTATATATATATACATAAATGGTCAAACTTACATCAGATGCAGTTGGTTTATTCCTAACAAGCAATAGGCGTACTTCGGAAATCAATCAAGGGAGATAAGATGCTTGAAAATTTGACTCATCAAGAGTTATGCTCCTTGGGCTACACTCAACCCAGCGTTGAAGTTGAAGCTATCAAATTTGTCTTCGCTTAGGCTCTGCAGACCTTATTCCGTAAGGAATTTGCGATAAAGTTGGCCGAATCTGCGATACCAGGATGTCTTCCTACTGCTTTTAACAACAATGTATAGTATACCGCATCTGTTTTCATTGTACTAAGAGAAAATGGTTTGGTTTTTGACTTGAAATTCATATGAAAGGTCCGGTGTAATCACAGTCCCAGCTGACCAAAATCCCTCTTTCGAAACTTGAATACATTCTCATTTCCATCTTCATCGTCCCTGAGTTTTGGGTTTTGTTTGTTTTCTGCTGAATGGTGTCATTGTGTTTTGTGTGTCTCAGAACTAGTATGTATGATTAGACTTAGACTGCATCAGTCTGAATATTTTTTATGTTCCTGGTCTTTCAGTGATAACATCGAACGAGTTTGATGCTTAAAATGGCGATCTAAAAAGAGTTCTCTGTGCGCTTGATAGACGACGATGAAAGGACTAGTGTCTAGGCTAGACTCAGTCAGAAAACACGTTCATGTTTAGTATGGTGAAAATTACACATATGCGTCATCATACCACTGATTCTTCAGATTTTACAATTTCTGAAATATTGGACTTCATATAGACTATGTATATGAAAGATATCAGGTAGGTCTAGACCTGGACACTTTTGTCATGAGTTAAAATCTTTGTTCAAGGATTCGGCGTTTCAACAGTTTACAATAACTCTAAATCTGTGTGATAACATTTTTATCGATGTGTCGGAATGTTGTCCTGTCCAACTTTCAAAGATTTGGTGAAGTACGGTGTGTCATGATTTAAACTTTGCTTTCTATGGATTCGGCATTTCAAGAGTTTACGATAACTCTTAATCTGTGATTAAAAATTTTATCAGTGTGTCAGAATGTTGCCATTTACAAGTTTCAGTTATTTGTAAAGTACGGTGTGTAATGTTTAAAATTCATTTTTTTTAAAAAGAATAGTCGAGTCATTTCAACAGTTTACGACAACTCCTAATCTGTTTGATAACATTTTATCGGTGTGTCCGAATGTTGCCATTTCCAAGTTTCAGTGATTTTGAAAAGTATGGTGTGTGATGATCCAATTTTTTTTCTAGGATTAGGCTTTTCAAGAGTTTACAATAACTCTTAATCTATGATTAAACATTTTATCAGTGAGTCAGACTATTGCCATTTACAAGTTTCATTGATTTTGTAAAGTATAGTGTGTAACAATTATTTTTTTTCGAGGATTAAGCATTTCAAGAGTCTACCATAACTCTTAATCTATGATTAAACATTTTATGGTGTGTCAGAATGTTTACTGGGTGCTCCTCCCAACACAACAGGTTATTTATGATTTGATTGACATTGAATAAGAAAAAAAGTGTCTTTGTGGAAAAAGAGATATATATTCTATATTTTCCATATTTCTTCATGCATCTGTGTCCATTGTGCCTCCACCTTTCCCCCTTCCCACACCAAAAAAAAAAAAAAGCCCATGCATCGAACGACCATTTGTGCTAGACTAGGCCTAGACTTAGTCTAGTATCGCAGAATACACCCTTTTTGGCCCTCGATACAAGTTTACTTTTCAAATTTCTTAAATATCTTTACAGATCTGCACACTGCACAAGACGATGGGTCTAATTTTGATGTATAATGTGATTAAGTTTAGGCATCGAGCTGTAGGCCTACAGTGTTTTACGTATTGGAATGTACTGTTACTGATATGAAACCAAGTGGAAACGACTGAGCTTGCAATTGATGCTAAAAGTTATGCGAATAGGCCGAGTGGTCAATAAGTTGATGGCATGTAAAATTGTATTAACAGGTCCGTATGTCACGTTCACCAGTCTGTCTATGCGCTGGGTATTCATTCTGCAACACGCTTTCCTCACATTGTGTACAACTCGGGGTATTGTCGAGTGGGTTCTCGAAAGGGGACATAACTCCTTTAAGCGTTAACTTTCAGGAGTTACCTCCCGCAATCGGATTTCCGGATAACGTCTATTCTTGAAATGAAATTATTTATTTCTTACCGTATAACCCTCACAACTTCATGAAATGCAAGGTCAACATTTAGTGGTGGATCTTTGGCACTTGTTTCAATGTAAGGTACCTGGAACATGCAAAAGCCAGTAAGCAAATGCCAAAACACCTAAAGTCATGCTGAAATACTTGACTCCAAAAAAACAGCCAACTTACACAAAACATTTATAACATAAATATAATAACTCACTATCTCCATGAAACTGCATCGCTTCTTTTCCCTCATATGCTTGTGCAAACTTATCATATTTACTCCTTTTCTTGATTACATAGTCACATAATAGCAATGGAGAAAGTGTCTTGCACTCTCCTTCAACACCAATGTATTCCTTACAAAATTCAATATAACCAACTGGAAATTACCCTGTCAATATAATAAAATATATCTGATATCATAGTAGCTGCTATGTACTCAACACTGCCTCAACTACCACCAAAAGAGGGAAATTACTTGACCTGACAGCTCAGCATTTCAGTCACAGCTGCATAGAATTACAAAGGACCCGAGATGCACACCATCTCTTAGAAAGGCCACTAGCTTCCTCCTAATGTAACAAGTCTGACACAAAAAAACAGAGCTACTGAGGGCCATACCTTCAGGCTGGCTGCCAGACTAAGTCCTTGTTCCTCTGTAACCATCCTCTGATGAATAAGGTCCACTTTGTTGGCTGCCATTATCATAGGAAAGGTATCCCTGCCAAATGATAACAGAGTAATCAATCCTGCTACACTGTGTGAAAGATGCATCTACCCCAGCCCACAGTTCCTTGTATGCCTTCAATGGAATTACAATGGAATCTTTATATTAAGTACCCACATCCTAAGTGTACCTTTTTATTTTATAATGTATGAGATTTACATGCATCAAGCAACTGTTATTCTATCACTTTATTATTCAGGTGTACTTTGAAGATACATACATCTTAATAATTAGTATACTTTTTCTATGCACCAAAGCCTACTTTATACCTCTGTCCTACCAATGCTTTAGGTCGAGAGTGCCCAAATGCTGGCCCAAAAATCAAAGTAAGGCCCACCAAGTTACAGATATAGAAGTATATATACAGACTAAGAAGTATAACTACACTTGTAGGTTTTCACAAAAATACCACTTCATTATTAAGGGTTTTAATTTAATATAGCATGTGAACAGTCTGTTTGCACTGACAAACCACTTCATTGTAAAAAGACATTTTCATGAAGATCAATGTCACGAGTTATAATAAATCGTTAGTTGTTTTGTCGCGCAGGAGTCTGAGGTCATTGTACAAAGTGAGTAGATTGTATTGTATCTTGTGCGCACAGATTACGAATGTTTGGAAGTAGGTGAGCGGGGGAAACTAGATTTATAAAAAGGGTTGAGAGCAAGCACGGACGCTATGCTGTGTCACCAATATCTGTGTGTGCAAGTGAATACCGCCAAGTCTTGGTAAGTGTTGAAGGCTAGTATAATGATCGCGAGTCCTGGGAGCGCATGAAAGAACCAGTGAAATGTGTATATAATAGATATTCATTTGGATGATTGTGTGCTAGTGCTTTTTATTGTCGGGTGAATGGATTTCTTTGAACGATTGGAGAATTTCAGGTGCGTCAAGTAAATTAGGATGAATGCTCAATTTTAATAAAGTGCAGGAATCTTCTCTAGCGATAATTCCAGGAGGATGGAAAACACAGGTACTCTAAAAATAAAGGTGCGCTGTAACGTAAGGATAAATGAGTAAATTAATAATTTTGTGGTAATCTCTTTTTTAAGGCTTTGAAGGCGGGGAGGTGAGACGCTTTCCCCGACATTATGGTAACGAGGGCGCTTGGCCCAGGAGGTACGCCTGCTTTTCGCATCGGTCCTATGTACTGGAGATGGCGGCGTAAGAGGAAATATAGAGTGGGAACACCTTTCCCTGAGTTACGTAACACGGTTTCTAATTCCTACACGGGGTACTGAAGATGGTGGCGTTAGAGGACATATAGAGTGGGAACACCTTTCCCTGAGTTACATAACACTGTTTCTAATTCCTACACGGAGTCATATCATCAGCTTGTCTTGTAGCTGGGTTAACAGCTTGGAGGCTCTGGATATATGTTATAGCTTATCTCATAAGCTTCGTTAAGAGCATGGAGGCTCTGGATATATGTTATAGCTTGTCTTATAAGCTTCGTTAAGAGCATGGAGGTTCTGGATATATGTTATAGCTTACCTTATAAGCGTCGTTAAGAGTAAGGAATGGTCTAGGTAAAATATGTATTATAAGCTTGTCATTAAAGCTTGGATTATATGGTCCTGAGTGGATGGAGTGGTTGTGGGGCTAGGTCTTGAAAAATGAAACCCAGTGCTGTATTAACTTGACATTAGTCTATATCTGTCGTATGACGACTAATATGAGCCTGAGAGGTGAGCCTCATGTCGTTGATGGGATGTCTGGGCGAGTGAATGTTGATGTCTGTTTGTCGTTTGTGCGCGTCCCGTCTTCTGTGAGTTTTGGGCCGTCTTGTGTGTTTTCGTATTTGCCCGCGTTTCAGTCCAGGTTACTAGTCCAGTAACCTGTGACAATCAATTTATCAGGCTGAAGTTCTTAAGATAGTATATTCTTATGTCTTAGCCAAGAAACTGACATGACAGCGGTCTCTAACATACAAATTTCCTAAAAAATTTTTTTTTTACCCTATTCTATACAAATGATTGTTATTTTACTTACCTATCCTTGACCCGTAAAATCTGAGTGTGAAAGTTGCTGATGTTTTCAAAGCTCTGTTTGTCTGTCACAGAGTATACAAGCAGAAATCCATCTCCTTTTCTCATATACTGCTCACGCATAGCACTGAATTCTTCCTGACCAGCTGTGTCCAATACTGAAACAGACAATGAAAATTAGGAATGCCCTTTGTTATCATTAATATTTAACCATTTAATTAATGCTAAGACAGATGCAAGCAAGGAATTACATATCTCCTGTATATGCACCTGCATATATGCAGTGTTTTCTCCAGGGCACATGAGTTGCAAGAGATAGTATTAAAAGCTCAAGTTGGAGTGAATTACATTATACTTTGGGCCCACTCTAGACTGGCAGAGGCATTTAAACATAGGGCAAACTTGTAGAGTTGACACTGTAGAGTTGGAGCCAGCTGATGCTTAGTGTGTGCTTCAAAGTCAGGAAGGCAGCATATCTGTATATATGCGCTCGCTTGTGTGTGTGTGTGTGTGTGTATAATATATATATATATATATATATATATATATAGGCCATAAGAAAAAATACAACCGCATTAACAGGTTTATTGTCAAATTTTTGCCCATGGGGGTTCTACAGTAGAACATTTGCAACTAACTAAACAGACAAGGTACTGAACAGAACAAACTTCACACACTTTCAAGTCCTACAAAAACAATTCACAACTCGTATACAAAAATAGAAGGCTGGGGTTCGAGGCAGGTCATGTTAAAAGGTAAAACCATGAGAGGGAGAAACAGAGAGAGATAGAGAGATATGTGTATATATATTATGTATATAAAATTATATATGTGTGTGTGTGTGTGTGTGTGTGTGTGTGTGTGTGATAGAGAAAGAGTGAAAGAGAGAGAGAGAGAGAGAGAGAGAGAGAGAGAGAGAGGAGGAAGTAGGAAGGGAAGGATCCAAGAGGGGAAGTATGACATATCATGATTCTTTACAGTAGGTATGTGGTTCTGAGTGTTTTAAATATGAACAACATTACACTCTGTAAGCAAGGAAACATCTGTTTTACACTAACCATATAAAACGAAAATACATGAAATAACTAATGTACACAAACAGCACGTCAGAAAATCCATACGAGTGTTATATAATCTGACCACCAATGCCTCAGAAAACACAGGTTTTATACAACCGGCAACCCAACCATCCTGTACTTCAATGGAGTCATCAGATCATATAAGACCTGACTATCCAATAAAATTTAAATAAAAAGGTCAATCATCTCAGAAAAAGCTTTGTCAAGCATCTGTGTTCTTAATTAAAAACCTGTTGCCCACCTGCAGGGATGCCACTTACTTTTCATAAAATTCTCTGAAGCTTTTGCGGCTTAGCGGGAATTCATTAAAAGGACTTGGTCTCTGATCTGAAATCTCTTCTTTCTTAAATAAAGCTTTCAAAAACAATAAAGAAATGAAGCTATATCTTAAAACAATAAAGAAGCATAAATTTACACAATTATACAGGACAGAAATCAAAAGCAGACATGCCAACCTCTAGTTATCAAGGATCAGGCAGTCGATGAGGTTTGATACTTATGATTATTCATTCAAACATTTTCTTCCTCAATGTCAGAAACTGACTGTAAACACAAAGGCTAGGACAAGCTGCTTCAAAATTTTGTTTCTCCAAATGCCTGGGTTGGGATTTTGGTCATGATTCAGATTATCTCCGAAAATTAAAGTAGACCTAGTCAAGATGTTCTGCGAAGTCAACCAGCCTAACCCACACACCGCCTGAAGAAGAAGAGCAAGAGCGAATCCTAGTACTGCCTAAGCTAGGCCTACAAGACAATGTCCACAGAAGAATGCATGCATTGGAAAGTGTAATGTCGAATTAGTGTGTCTTGTATGTTTTCCTTCCTCCAAGGGAGTTTTCAAAAGCAGAATAACTGCATCCATGAGAGTTTGGAATTTACGGAACACGTTTACTAATCTATCTAGCCATATGCTGGTTGTACTGAAATGCTTATGCATATTGTGCATGTATGCTGATCTATCCATATGGCAGCTGTACCGAAACTTCAACAAAATTTCGGATCTCGGAATTTTTTTTCTTTCCAAGAGTTGTCAAGGGTTCTTGGACAACCTCGCATGGCATTCTCAGAGCCCACAATATTCTTGAATTCCCGAGAATTCTCGGAAGAGTGGCATCCTTGCACCTGGCATTGTTAAATTACTAGAACTCTTATGATTACTCTGACAATTAATTGCTCTAGAATTCATATTGGCTGACGAGCAAAATTTTTCAGGCATATCCACAGCACTTAAATATTGCCTTGCATCTCCATTTTCTAATATGTATCTTCAAACATGCTAAATATGAAATTCACAGGACTAACTAATGTTGCATAAAGCACATTTCAGATTGGGTGGCAATGCAGGTCTACTTGACAGCTCAGTGATCATGATCATCTAATGATCTATGAAGGATCATATTGTTGATTACAAAATAATAAGTGATGAGCCTTTGTTCAGCTTGAGTTGCGTGAGTAAGAGGTGAGAGTCGCTTGCGCAAGGGCAGATTTACTGACACTGAGAGATTATTGCTAGCTGTATTGTGTAATAAGCATAATAAAATAACAAAATTGTCTGAACTTTTAAAATGTTTTAAGCTACTGCTATGGCCCATTTCTTCTCTTTTTACACATTTTCATAATACAATATACATGATTGAGTGTATCATGGGACTTACCATCCAAGATACACCATTGTCCATCAATTTCTGTGTACTGGATATAGGAATCCTCAATAGTTGGATCATAATCCTGTACAAAGAGCTTCTGGAAAAACTGAATAGTGAGTGCCGATTTGCCGACACCACCATCACCAACTACAACTAGTTTGTATGTGCGGGCATTCTCAGCATTAACTGGTTTTGAAGACATTGTCAGCAATAAGGTAAACAATGCTGAATATGGATGACTTCTGGTTTTTTGTTAACTGACTGGTGCCAAGTGTGTGACTGCAAGTTCATAGATTCAGCACAACTTTCCACTGTACTGTTATGAGAATGTTGGTCCTGAAAGCTATACTTTCACATCATGATCTGAACAAATATCTTTCCCTGTGTCTTGGTAAACCTTGCAGTCTTTTGTTATGTTTGTGCCTGAAAATAAAGAAATAGTAAAGAAGAGTACACAGCTTAATAAAATAGTTTGCATCCCTAGTGGCAATGAATAAGTAGCATATTTTTTACTACAGCAATACTTTATTCTTATTGCTGGTATACAATACACTGAGTGTTTATTTGGGAGGATTTCCATATATGTGGTAACTGGCGATAAATTGAAAAATATTTTATCAATCGATCAAATAATTACAAAGAGGTTCCCAAACCATTTGCAAATGATATTTCTCAAGGATTAAAATATGTTTTTGCTTCTGTAACGGAATTAATGAATATTAAACTTACGCACTGTGGATTTGGCTTCAAGCTCGGCAGACATTTTGATACTTGGATCAACTTGGGACTCCAAAAATAGTACCATTTCTCTTCTTTGTTTATTTTTATCACAAAAACCC
The DNA here is from genome assembly GCA_033807755.1 of Ellobium chinense. Lineage (NCBI taxonomy): Eukaryota > Metazoa > Mollusca > Gastropoda > Ellobiida > Ellobiidae > Ellobium > Ellobium chinense. The sequence goes on along the minus strand of JAWQUT010000002.1, from coordinate 4,319,610 downwards.
AAGCCTCTCTTTTTTAAACCAGCCCCATCAAAATAATCCCTCTTTTGTGTGTTCATTGGTACGGGTCAGGAATTTGTTGTATGAGTTACCACATGGAAATCCTTCCATTTAAATTTTGTTTATCTATATTACTGAACACTCACATTTCTGCTCATGTCATTCACTATTCTGACAAAATTTTGAGCACATCTGGGCCTTCACAGATATAAGTCTCATTATACTGAAGTGGCATGATGTAAGATTTAGGAAACCATTTTATAATTGTGAAAGCCAACATATATCACCACGAGCAAACCTTTGTTGAGCTCACTTAGGATGCAATGAAATATATTTTGATACAAGATGAGCGAGTGAAAAAAGTAAAATACTGCTGTTATAGAGACCCATTAGAAACAGAGATGCTGGTTTGATCATATTAGTTCGGTCACCATGCATCAAGAATTAGCAGCCTTTATTTTGAACCCTAAAGCTTGCTACAACCTGTGTCTGTATACCTAAGCCTGGTCAAATTTTCACAGGTCTCCCAGAATCTGTATTTCAGAGACAGAGTCCAGATAAATACTTTAATGAAAGATGAAGATAACTTTCTTTCCAGAACAGCCAAAACAAAAAATATTTTAACAGAGAAATCGCCCAGGTTTGCAGACACTGCTCATGCATAGGTACTGGACTACTGACTGTAAATTTTATACAGTGCATTACAGGCATATTTGATTCTACACACTTTCACAGCACAACATGAACATTCTTGACAACTGTTAAGAGTGTTAGTGTTAGAAAATTTTGACAAAGCTAGTTCAAAGCTTGCAACTTTTCATTGCTTATAATTATTTCCATGCCAAGATATTTATAAACAGCTGAGAGCTTACTCTGTGCGAAAATTTGTAGGAAGAATGTTTGGTTTTTGCATCTCACATATCTAGACTAGTCTACTATGACTATACCTACAGTCTGACCAGGTCAGTGGTAGAGATCTTCATAATTTTACATAAACAGTTTAGACTAGTCTACTTCTTGGTCAAGCAATTCACATTCTTGCTCCATAAATCTTGAGATTACTAGCCTAACAGATCTAAATCTACTTATATGAGCCTAGATTTTGATTTAGACTATAATTTACTTCATCAATCAACATGCCATTGCTACTGCTGGTCTACTTGGCAGGCTCCTCACGTCTTCTAACTAGACTAGTCTAAGTCTAGTCTAGTCACAGTGTAGTGTAACCAGTCAATGTAAGAAGAGTAGCGTGCTCGATATATCTGCCAGCCTTATCTACTAGCTTGGAAAGTAATCTGCCCTATATATATTATATATCAATTATAGAATAAGATATTTATAACATTTCTATATTTGGAAATACAGTCATACACGTGTATGCAGATGATCTACAATAGGCTGGGCCTACACACTTCTCAACCTGCGTAAGACATTGTTTATTGACCTTCACATTGCTTTATAAATCAAAAGCGACACGAACACCAATAGCGAATAAAATCGTGTACTGTCTACACCTCTTATTAAAAAAGTTGAGATAATAAAGCAATTTTATATAAATATCTTAATTTGTTCATTTACGATTGACATTCGTGCTTATCATGCAGCGCCGTGGTCATTTTAAGTTTAAAATAGGTTGTATTGTTTTGTCACCTGCACATCGAGCCAAAATGTGTTATGTTTTTTTTATATTTATCATGAACCCGAATAATCACGTCGAACTGCCACATTTTAATAAGTATAAAATTGTGCTTATAAAAATATATTTTTCTCTTTTTTTTCATATTTGGGACTATCAAAATTTAGAAAAAATAATCTTATTGAGATGCAAAAATAGGCACTGCTTATCTACCTGATAATGTATGAAATACAAATTTTAGTCTGTCGATAAGAAAACTTTAGCTTCAGACTCAGATAACACCAGGCATTAATTAAAATTTCAGTATGGGCCCGGATGCCGTGTCTGTCAGTTCTTCATGAACGCAAGGGCGAATCTCAAATGGAAGAATTAGCCAAAAGTTATTTAATTTTTAATTATTAAGTTTACTTAAATATTATTTGCTAAAGTGAAGTAAAGTTTCTGCTCTACATGATTCTCTAATGTTGTTTAGTCATGTTTTGTTTCTTTTCTCAACGACAGCTGCAGTTAACTCACAGTAGGCATAATTTTGCTTCAATATTAATTTACTTTCAATTTTGATGATTATGTGGGACGGTGGAAATGACTGAGCTGAACCATTGCCGGGGGAATTTCTGGAGTGGTATCCCTTGCTGTGCTCAACACCAAGACAAGAAAGGGAGTAGTAATCATATAAACTTCAAAATCGATAGTTTAAGGAAGGGCGGCGCCCATTTCTAGTGAATATTGTTTGAAGTTTCAGCAAACTGTGTCACGAGAGCCAACTCCTTTCTTCATGAAGAACTGCACTTTGTTCGGCCTGTGTGGGATCGCATACTGCTACCGGTGTTCACTGGCACAAGGAGAAAGTCACCCTGCTTCGTCCGCGCCCTCCCTACCTTTCCACCTGTCTACAAATACAAATTTTATGCATGCCAAACAAAGGTGTGCTCAATTCTCTCAGGGAAGAATATAAAATCAGTTTCCCAGCGTCATGAATCTAACACATTTTTTTCAGAATTGTTATTGATACTCTCCCTTCATTCCTTGCTCTCTTTCTCTCTCTCTCTCTCCCTCTCTCTCTCTCTCTCTCTCTATATATATATATATATATAATATATATATAATNTCTCTCTCTCTCTCTCTCTCTCTCTCTCTCTCTCTATATATATATATATATATATATATATATTATATCTTTCTCTCCTCCCTCCCTACTCTCTCTTTCTTTCTCTCCCTCTTTCAGTTGGGGATAGGGAAAGAGGAATATGCTCATGCTTATACTTAAGATTTGTTGTGTAGTCCAGTGTGATTTGGATTTTCTTCCTTTTTCTTCTCTTATGTTGAGGACTGTAGCGAAAGGGAATCCACATACAGTATTTCAGGAACCATCTGAGGGTTTCCTTGACCATGAATCCGTTCCTGGTAATATTGTGCCCTTACAAGTAGTGACTCAGTAAAGCTTGGACTGTTTTGATATTGTACTTTGTTGCCGTAACAAGTTATAGCTTCCCTGTGTTGCAGAAATGAAATTATACCTGTAATACATGTACTTACTAAGGAGGGAGAAATAACGCATAAGGTGGATTTGACATAAGGCTCCGACGGTGCCATAGCCGATATGCAGACAAGGCTACCTGGTAGCCGTGCCATTAGACATTTTGTAATAACAACATATTGCGTGTCGCTCACGAGTTTACGGACAACAGTCAAGGAACATTTTCATCAGATTTCAGCGCAGTAATCTGTAAAGGGCATTTATAACTTGAGCGTTTTTAGACGTATTGTGTAACAAGATGTATATTGCCCCACGGGTAAAGTTTATGATTCTGTTAGCACTGGTAGTGATGCTAACTGCAGTTGTTATAGACGCTGGATCAACCTCCATGGAGTCAGTTGGTCAAGCAGATGGCAGATTTGATCCCAACCCGGACGACATTTATAAGCGAGATGCATCGGAAGGAAATGGAAATGATGGAGAAACAGCCAGCCAAGAAGAGGATAGTTCAAGTGGGGCTGACAGGACGATAAATTGTACCCTTCCAATAAATGCTAACAACTCAGCATGTTTGAAGAGTGAAGAAGATAATGGCTATGTTCACTCAATTATGGAGAAAATGTCTCAAAACAAAGGAATGCTCTTGAGGACATTGTATGTTACATTGGGTGTGACTGGACTGGTTGTTATCTATTTTGTGGTTAGAGCAGTACGGTAAGTTGACATAATTTTATGATGCACAATTTATTAAACAATATAAATTTTTAAACGGAATGGTTATCCGCACAATTGTACTAGACTAATAACTCACAGTAGTTATCTGAACAATATTGTACGTATAAATGCTGCACAATTGTACGAATAACTATTGCTGTTTATTCGCACAACTATTTTCTCTAAACAGCGCAATTTGACGAAGCCAGAAATTCGATGATATTTTTGCCCGGGATTTCGAAAGGTAGACCAAGGCCAGGCCACTCCATTCTGATTTTATAGGAACTATTTAAAATTGGGCTATCACCTGGGACAGGACCGCTCTTGCATAGATGCAGTTCATTTAGTAATTTGTTTAGCCACAAGATCGGTCCTATTCCCTGATTATCCCTAAAATTGCATATCAAAATGCCAGGTGCTGTTGGCATCTTCATACCTATAGTTAAATTCAAACAGTTGTACGAATAACCAGGTATAGTTATTCAAACAATTGTACGAATAACGGCGTCCTTTTTAAACTAGTAAAGTAGCATGGATACCCTGACCCATTCTATGATTATGGGGAAGTAGGAAAACCGCAATAAGACTATCTGCACCATGGAGATCCTTGCATTATCACTGTGATGTTGTAGCAATACAATGAATGAATTAGTAATAGTATGGACAAACAGATTGAAAACTTCATACAAAATTTGAAACACTTCTGTCGAGTAATAGACTAGTGGAAATATTCCAAAAGAATGTCAACCATGCATTTCCGATTGCACAGTGGCATTTACTTCCATTCCATGAATGGATCTCTCAATCTTTCTCTGTCTGTCTCTCACGGTGTCTCCCTCTCTTTCTGCCTTTCTCTGTTTCTTGATCCTCTGCACTCAACATGCAAGCTTGTCTAGGAATGGAATGGAATCCCCACCTGATTTAAGATTTCTGTTGTCCAAGATGCTAGTAAATGGCTTTATGTGATATTAACTAACTCACTGATGGCAAACTTTTGTTGGTATCGACCAAATTCTTCTACAGTCTGTAACGGAATTCATTGTGAACTCAAACCCCAACACAGAATACACAAGTTCTCTCATCCTTAGTTACTGAAATTCGCCCTCTAAAGGAGGACATACACATCAAAAATGATTTTCCATTTTCCAATACTTTTTCTGTCTGAAAATTATCTCTGGTGCCCACTGAGTCAATTTTGCGAAGAAAGGGCATTGTTCTGTTACCATGCACACATGTAATATGATGCAATTAGGGAGAGCTAGAGTTACTGGGTTTGGTCCTCGTGTCCAGAATTATTCCCCTTCTCCAATCAGCAGCGGCTTGTGGCAAAAATGATGACGTCACTTAAGTTCCAGCAGCTGCAGACACCTCTATCTCATTATCTGACAATGTATTATTCAGCTTTTAATTTTAAAAGGTTCTGGTCATTCAGATTCAAATGTAAAGTTTGATAGTATACACCAGATAAAGTAGTTTGCATTTTTATTACCTCAGCATGATTTTGTTTGACATAGAGACACAGAGGAATTAATACATTCATACCAACATGCTATCACCTGTCTGCAGAGCACTGGCTAGACAGTTTGGCGATGTAGCTAGACGTATTTGACGTAAGCTCAAGGCCACCATGCGTGCAGGGGGTGTAACATTTCAGACTTTTGATAATGTAACCCTGTGGATTGTCTGGTGTTGGTCAAGGCATTATATCATTATGACAGACGCTTGAAAGAATGTTTTATTAGAATAATAGGGTATGGTATGATTTAATATGGTCTGTAGGACAATGCAACTTTCCTTTAATAAAAGTGCCTCTGCCCTTCTGTGATGCTAGATAACAAATCGTGTGAGATAAGCAAAATATTATGTAATGCATGACATGATCTGACATGGCCCACAGACTGCATGATTGTGCAGTGTGTGGGAGGCAGAAGTTGTGCTTTTGTGAACCAATCATCCTTAATTTTGAATGAAATGGCAAAATAGCAGAATGAAGACAAAGAGAAGACAGCAGCGCAAATTTTGGAAACTAAGTAACTAAATCTTGCATCCTCAGTGAGCAGACATGGACGCTAAAACTCTCCTTTTGAATTTAATGCAGTTTGGTGGTTTCAACAGAATTTTAGGTACATTGGTTTGAGAGTTTACCGCATTCAAAAATAGCATGCCACATCCCTGGTCCGTTCTTATAATTTTAGATATATAGATGTTTACCTTCTCATGCCTGTGTCTCTTTCCTCNTGTGAGAGTGTATGTCATCATCACAGGTCAATCTCTGAAGCCAACCATTTTTTTTCTGAAAATGTAGCAAGACCTGGACTTGTCCTAAAAAATGCTTACTTGTTACTAATGGACCTTCTGCCAAAGAATTAGGAATGTTGGGCTTAAATATTAGTCTAGTTAAGCCAATATGCAATATGGAAGTTTATTTGGTTAAATCATGTGACCTGCTATTTTGTCTCATAACGAGACTAAGATTGGGATATTATAGATACACATTATCGTTGCTTTTATTTTAAAGGCAAAAAAAAAGAAGAAAGGGAAATGTTACAAGTGCAATGGAGTGAAAGGTGAAAGATTGCCAGGTGATGTCCTCTCGTACAGTATCTTAAGTATGCTTACATGAGATGTTCATTTCCCTAGGCATACTTTGCATTTATAGCTTATTATCAGACTTTTCATCATCATCTGTCATTAATGTTATCATTATCATTTCAATCATCATCATAATCAAGTGAATACAAAGTTCTGATCATGGAACCACACAGTGGCATATTAAAGATACAGATGATAATATATAAGTGTCAGTCCTGAACAAGTAACGATCTCTGGTTTGCATAAGCTTTATGATATGTTTCATCTCAGTGGCGAACAGTATAATATTCCTGAATAAGGAAAAAAAATTATGACTGTGACAGTGAGAATGGTTATAGGCCTAGTTAAGTTCCATTTATCTCTTTAGACCAGTAAATATTGACTTGAAAAATAAAATTAATGTATTATGTGTAGGCACATGTACTTTGCCAGATCATCAGTAAGAATAATTTCTGTTTTCATCATTATCGTCATTTGCCACCATTATCTCATTGATAAGAGTAGCATCACTGTAACTTGTTGATTCTTACCATTGTCACATTACTGTCTTACTGCTATTGTATACTCTACGCTGTTGTTTGAGAAATAAATATGAAAAAAAAAACATTTGGTTAAATCATACCTTTCTTCTGGCCCACACTTATGATTTCAGCAGTTGTTCTTTGTACCGTTATGGCTTTCAAAAATAGTATTTTGTTTTTTTGTTTACTATCTATATTTTGAAGATTAAATAACATTGGTCATTGATTTATTTTTTTTTTTGCAGGTTGCGGAGAAGACGTACCAAGTCTCGGAAATATGGCATCATAACACAGAGTGGAGACCATGGAGATATGGAGATGGAGCCTCTTGGTGATGGTGATGATGAAGATGACGATTACACTGTATTTGAGCTGAATGGAAGAAAGAAATAAATGGGTAATGCTTTCTTTTGTGGATAATGCCAGTTGTTATACTTCATTTTGGATTTGATTGTCTGTTAAGGTTACAGTTAGAATTTGCTTGGGCACACCATTCTACAACATTGAACGGGACGAGGTGACCGACTCTTAGCTAGCCCAAGATGTGTCTTTAGTTACTAACAGAAACAGAGTGTGTTTGCGTTACACATTTGCACCTCCTTATAATTAGTGACAAATTGTAGGTTTTTAAGATCTTTTAAAGATTACATTACAATATTTACACACTTAATTCTAAGGTTACCAGAGTTCCCTCAAACCTTTCTTGGTTGATACCCTGTCAATGGGAACTATTGTATATAAAGCACGTACCGGTACTTAAGAATCACATATTAGTTAAGCATGTAATTGTGCGAAAATTCTAAACTGGCCTTAACTAACTCACTTTAACTGTAAACATATTTCGTAACTAAGATGAGCCTTTAAATGAGTTGAGATCAATAGGCAAGCAATATTGTTGCATTGGATTGTCAAGTCTGCTCATAAAAGTTTTGGTGACAATATCAGCAGCACATTTTAGTAACTCAGTATGATTTTGAAAACTTTTCATTTATTCCTTAACCGCAACACAAAGAGATTGTGTCTCTGGAAGTGGCAGCAAAGATGACATTAGTATATGATTACAGTAAAACCTGTGATGTAGGGACACTTAAGGGGAATCGGAAATGTGGTCCTACATGCCTACATGACAGGTGGTCCTTCAACGCAGGGAGGACGTATTGAGATAAACACTATCTTTAAAAGACTATCACAAACTATCAGACTCATAGCTCATGGCAAATATGTTGAAACAATAACTGCCTGTACAGTGTTAAAGAGCCAGACACCTGAAGATACTTTTTCCTCGTTTATATTACAGCATCCTGGAAGCCATTCACAATGTTTACTTGGCCTTCAGTTTAATGATCCTGTTTACCCCTTAATGTTTGTAGAACAAATCAAAGCAGCTCTTAGCAATAGAAATAACAGAGTAATAAGCTTGCAGCTGGGGCATGTCTGTCTTCCTCAAGTCTGTACGCTTATGCTGATCTTTGTGGATTAACCATTTACCTGCCATGGCCCGGGCCTATGGCCCAGTGCCAAATTCCACCTAAAGGGAAGTAACTCTTGACAAAAATAGAGTACACATTTTTTTAAATTTTATAAAAAAAAACTATTCATTGCACACACTTTAAACTTTGCATAAAAGAGGAGAAATAAATTGATGCTGACATTCTGTTTCATAGCCAAATTCATAAGGTATCAGTGGTAAAACCATTATTAGTGTTACCAGACCAGCCATCAGCAAGTCTAGTCTAGCTCTGGTTCTGGGATCTTCCTCATGAGCACTAGCTTCAGAATGATTGTCCTCCTCAGAGTCACTAGGCCTATCACCACTGTCACTATGGGCATCATCACTACCTTCTAAATTCACCACAGGAACCTCTACATCACTCTCATTTTCATCTTTAAGTCACGTAATTCGTCCAAATCGTGCATATCTCCATCATAGATTTGGCCTGTTGCCTCACGAAATAGACGTAAACCTTCATCCATCACCTCAGAAATAATTGCCTCACTTCAAACTTCGCTCAAAAAGCAACCACACGTCCGATTTCAATCAAACAAGGACTGTTAGGAAGTTCGTTTTTCGTTCTTTCAAAATCCGCAATTTGTATTCCATACAGCGGTGTTTAAAAATGCCGTTGGTTCTTGACAACGGAACGAGTAAAATCGGCGACGCGCGGCGACTGTGGACGGTAATCGATAGAGGCGACGCCCGGCGACTATGGCCGGTAAATGGTTAAACATCTTCAAACGTGGGAGAAAGCCAGACTTTAGTCATCAGGTTATATAATTATATCCTGCCTGTCAGGTACTCTTCCTCCTTTTATCGAGAACCCTATCACGGACAGTCGCATCGCAATTATAGTGCTGTCCACTCATTAGGAATAAAAAGTGGTCGCTCCCCACCTGGTTAGAGAATTATAATATGAGACACTGTATAAATTATTCCCCTCCCCACCTTTACCCCAACCTTTTTTTTTTTAGCTGCCAGGCTGAACTCCCGGCACCGGTTTGTCTGAGTGTTGCAAAGTATTTTTTTTCCTTGACTATCTTTTCTTTGTGTTCAAAGTTAGACTAGATTAATGCTGTTTGTGTGGGTGTTTTTTTTTCTTGTGTTGTCTTTGAACATATTTTTTTTCACTAGATTCCGGTTTGTCGATGCTGAATGGGCTGTCCAGTGTTTGCTACACCAATCGCGATTACAACGCCGCCAATAATGAGGGGACCACGTGGGCCTCGTAGGTCTAATATTGTGTAACCAGTATTACGTATGTGGTATGCACATGCGAGACATGGTTTCCTTCTCATCCTTATTTCCCCTCCACCACAATCACCGAGCCATATGCTCTCCCCTCTGATGTACGACGAGACGATGATTTTCAGACTCTGCTTGCTGACCCGGGAAAAGGATAGGGCACAGGTGGTCGCTTGTCAAGTGAAACACGGCTATTTGATTGGTGTCTGCGCCTCGCGATCAGAGGGAGCCGCTGGTCGGGCGTCGGTTTCAGTGAGAAAGGGATTGGTGAACAGGAAAAGTGTCCGTAGAATGGAGGGGGTCACTCATCGGAGGGACCACAGAAGACAGGTTTTACTGTATGTCAATCTCATACCCATAGGAAGGAATGAGCAAAGGGGCTGCATAGTTTTCTGCAGGCCAGTCAGCCAGAAGGACACAGATGCTTCATTATGACTCACGATATTCATTGTATTATGATATTCACTGAATTTGATGTAAGACCACTGTGGACAACAGAGCATAAGATATGTCAGCTGAATTTTTTATTACTTATATGCAAGCGACTTCGCTTAATCGCCATCCAGAGAAATGCAATCCTTCCTTAAAAGCAACAGTAAATTTCCAAATATCAAATTGCCAGTTACGTATGAAAGTTACCAGATAATTGCAACCGCTTTTAAGTTTCAGTCACAACTTTTTACATGGTCTCAGGGAACAATTTAACAAAGGCGACTGTACTATAGTGAAAATATGAGCTTCTCCAGCCGTAGTCTTAGCCTGTTTCACACCCATCGTGAACCTGAGATTCTGAAGTTTATGAAGTTTTCTCTATGTTTCAGCGTGTGGTCCTTGCTTGTGATGTTGCAGTGTTCCATTCTTCCTGCCTGGTGGATCTTAATGGTGGTAGAATTCTTCATTTTCAGTCAAGTTACCCCATCTGCAAAGTTTGAAATCATGGAATGCATGGTGTCACTGGATCTGATCAGTATGTGGACAAAGCTAAAAGGGAGGAGAGAGTTGATGAAACTCATTTTCTTTTTCAGTTTAACTTCTTGCATGTTTATTTTAGATCTTGTTTTTTATTATCCAACATGAGCACTATTTTGAAAACTTATTCCCTAATTGCAGTGTTAAGACGTGCATCTAAAGGACACTGATTAAACCTCTTGCTGCTCAGTTCCAAAGTTGCATGCTCAGCATTTTGTTTACGCTAAATGTGAATTCATTGGCAGGAATGCAGGGTTTAAAGATTCAAATTGATTTATGAATTATCAGCAATTAGTTATGACAGAGTATGGTATTTTCACCCATAAAGTGGTGAGTTGATAGAGCACACCATTGTATGACAAAGTCTTGTTGTGTGATATTGAGCATGCTTTCACATCCCAAGTGAATTGTGGATGATGGTGCCCTGCATTGGTCTTCAGATTTCTGTATTTTTGTGTACCGAAAAACATTATTGCAGTGCGTAGTAAGAAACCCAAAATATGTGGATGAACAAAATGAGGGTTTGCCAGTGGAAACAAAAATACAGTCAAGCATGAATACCTCAAACACATTGTGGGCAATATTGATTACAGTGGGAGGTCCATATTGTCAAAAGATTTACCATTGTAATCAGTACCACCCATGACATGTAGTTGAAATCACAATTCCCTCCAACAAACTTTCAAGATTTGAATTTATTTCTCTGTACTAGGGCTTCACAGTGGAGTCCACTTAAGATAAACTCGCTTAAGATAAAATCTCGGTTAAAATAAACTTTCCTCATGGTCCCGATTTTTGCCTTCTTTACCATTACCAATCAACGACTGGTTAATATAAACGCTGACAACACAGCCTCCGCTTAAAATAAATCCTTCTTGTCAGTCCACAAGTGTAAACCAGATGCGATTCATACTACACTTACTAAAAAGTGGCTTTATAAGCCAAAGTCAAGCCCACACACACTGCTTGTCGTCTTGATGATGTAATACTAATAGGGCCATGTGTGGGAGAGGGGTTGGGTTGGGGCAGAGAGTGTAGGGTGGGAAGGGCGATGCTTCGTTTACCTTGTATTAGTCTAGTTAGTACACTCAGTCTCTGCATGCGAGATCCACTTGAGATTAGCCTAGACTAGCCTCCCTCCCCATCACGTTTCATGCGTGCATCAGCGCACAGTTGGTGCCATCTCTCTCTTCCCAGTCCCAAACAAGCGGCTTAGCCTAATGTAGACTAGATTATCCATCCGGTACGTGTGTGTATACGAGTAGTTACTTTCTTTTCTTTTCCTGCGCTTGACCAGTAAACATCGAACCGATCTTAACGTAAAATCCTTCGCATTGCATTCCAAAATGACAGAGTTGCAAAAAAAAAGACGCTGAGTCTGGGTAGCAAAATTGAGCTTCTCAAAGATGTGGATAAAAATACCATGAAACAGGTTGTTTCCCATGAAAATGGTTAAGCTAAGCCTTGCTTAAAATAAACTTATTGACTCGGTCCCAGGAGGTTTATCTTAAGCGGACTCCACTGTATTCCTCAAAATTTTGCAACTTAAACTGGATGAAGTTGGCCTGAAGAATTGGGATTTTCATGCTTGACTGTATTATTCACATGCTGTTGAGTGTGTTGTTTTGGTAAAGGTTGAGATGTGGAATATTATATTATTGTCAAAGATTAAATTGTGGAATTATAACCACTGTGTGCCTGATCAGCCAGTCTTACCCAAGCATTTCATTTTCATGCCAAATTGATTTACATTGTTTCATCCCATATATGGGTTTTATCACATGATGTTCCCAAGGTGGTGCTATCCCAAGGTGGCATTAATGTGACAATTGTTCTTAACTTGCTTTGGGATGAGATGGAAACTTTAATTTCTATAAATAAATAACTATTCCTCATCTATATCTCTCACATTGCCAGACTGCTACAGTGTCATCATTTTGCACAATGTTTGCCTGGGTGTGTATATTTTCACAATGAAAATTGAAGCGAAATAAGTTTCAGCACTGACAGCAGCTGTTTTTCTCTTTTTCTTGAACTAAGGCAGATTTTTCAGTTGTAGAAGCAGTGTTTCAGATATGAGCTTGCAGAACTGGTCAAACAGCTATTTTTGACTTGAGCCGTGTCTGGACCAGATTTGAAGACGTCAGGAAACCCCTCTCCCCCTCCTTTTTTTTTTAACGCTGCTGTTGGTAAATTTAAATGCATTTTCAAGACCCTTTTAATATTTTTTTAAAGATTACATGTTGCCAGAATATTAGATCATGGTTGTAGGGGAGCAGTCTTTTTATTAATTCACAAAAGACAGGGTCAAGTGCATTTATCTGACATTATTATATTACCAGCTTTGTGCAGAGAGAATGTTGCTGACTTTGTTTTAAGGTGAAAATACTCATCATACAATTGTGCAGATCAAGTTGCACATATTGCCATTCTCGGACATTAACGAGTAACTGCAGAATTAGCATAGATATACAGTTACAGTAGTGTCTCTTTAACCTGGACTCTAGAAAACCAGAAACCTTACTTAGCCGAACAGTGATCATGCACAAACCCTTGTTAGGAGTAAGATGGAGAATAGGAATAGGTATATTTCGATAATTTTTGCCTTACCCCATTATGTCAAACAACACAGTGAAATTATCTCTTTTTTTTGGGCCTACAAATGTTGACAGTGAACCTTTTGTCAGCGTACATTATTGCAGATGGTTATTGTCCATAGAGTTCATTAAGTGATCAATACAAATGTCTCTTAATCAGTTTTGTGCCACTTGCACCTATTTTTGGAACTTTTACTTGTGAATTTGGCATCTGTAACTTCAGCATCCATCTTATATCACTAATGAAAGTTTCATCAAAGCTTTTAGGACATGGTTTAATCAATAACTTTTTCGCTACAGTCATCATCATCATGTGTCCTGTGTTCCAGAATGGGCAAAAGAAAAACTTCAAACGGCTAACAGGAGCAGCATTTATTAACGGCTTTGAATCAAACCATCAGAAATCAATATACTCACAGAAATAATGGACAGCACTTCAGCATATGGAAATAGTGTTTGGAAAATGGTCTGCATTTTAAAATCATATTTTTTTCATTTGAAAGTGCCTTGAGTGACAGCATTGTGCTATTTGAACAAGGCTTAAGTCATTGGTGAAATTTATCTGTGAATGCTTTGACTGCAAATGACAACCAAACTTGGCTGCATTTATGTCCTTGTGATGTTGCTTGTGAACTGGAAGGTTAATTTCACAGCTCGTATTATAATGTAATTATCATTCCGACATCTTGTTTCATTCATGAATATATGTATATTTCTGCTTATATGTATATTTCTGCTATTTTTTTTAAACTTTAAGTGCAATATATTCTTGCCATGTTTACTTTGAAGCTATGTTCAAAACACCCATACAGTTTGACGCATTTATTTTCTGTACATATAGTGTAAAATTGGGGTGCACACCATGATAAGAGCCTGAGTTGTAAGTACATCACAGTACTCTATGATCTTCATATTCTAGATGTGGTTGTTTCAGGCTTTTCCAAAAAGCATAGGAAGACTACTATTTTTTCATCTAAAAGAACAGGGATATCAAAAATATCTCATCATTTTTATTTAAAACATGTCAATAATAATTCCTCTGTTTATAAGCTTGAACTATATTAGCATTTGGTCAAGTACAGTGGAGCACAGATACAGCATACACCTCTGAACAACCAAAAGTGTACTTATTAACAAAAATATGTATTAATCATACATGTACCCATATGAAGGTTAACCCTAATAGTGGCAATCGGCGATAAACCATATGAACAAGTGGCAATGCCGATTAGATCGGCTGTATCGCCGTCCCATTTTTTGAGTTATTTCCTCTAGTCTCTTGACCTTTATTTGGACTAGAAGTGATATTCCTACATTGGAGAGCTCGTCTAAGCTTGTTTTCTTCGCTGGAGCAACATTTTTGTGACATTTCAGTTGATTTCATATTTTTTTTTGTTACATCATAAACCATACTGTTTGACCACAGAAAAAATATACGTCAAAATATATAAGCAAAACTATACATTTTTGGGAAGATAATAGATTTGTGCACAAGATAGTTGTGTTCAAACTGTAAGTACTCTAAAAATACTTGGATGTCTATGCACCTCCTGAAAATAATTTTTTGCATAACCAGCTGCCATTTTTATTTTTCAAAGATGTGACCCAAAAAAAATAACCTATGCTTTCATAAATTGTTTTTTCAAGTTGTCTGTCCAATTACCTTTCCAGTGACATATAGTTTTGTACCTTTATAACTAAAACTGAATTTTTAATGAATTTTTTACTACCACCCATCATTTTGAGCAAAATATACCTCGCCACTTAGGAAAAAACTCCTGCCACTACTAGGGTTAACAGAGGAAATGACAGAAGATTGAAACATGACACAAATGGGAACTAGATTTAGCTTGGTCAGTTGCGGAACAATGGTACAGCCATAGCCAGAAGGTTAAGTTGCCACCCCAGCCCTCCTTCTCTTTGCCCCAGTTATCAAACACAACGCCCATTCCTCTCAACATTTGTTTTCATTTTTTTCCATCTTTTTTTTGTTTTTGTTTTCCACTCTTTCCTTACATTTTTAGTAATTTTACTTTGCCTTCTCACTCTCACTTCTGTCCTCTTTTCCCTTCCACTCTTACTATATCTCTCTCCTCCCCTGAAATTGGTTGCACCTGAGCGCCGCCCCCCCCCNCCCAAAAACCGCTACTTACAATGGCAACAAAAGAATACACCATTTTAGACATCAAAACATTGTATAAGGATGTGATTTATGGTAGGATGGACCTACCCATAAAGACTGCCCAGGGGCAATACATTTACTGTTTCCTCTTCTGTATTGACATCATATGGACATCATAATGCTCCACTGTTGGGATGCTAACTCCACAGGAGCAGTGTCTTGAAGATGGGGACAAGGAGAGAGATCAAAAAATTATGACCTGCAATAACAGTCTCATGGCGGCAGGATTGATGGTAAATGGGATGGCATAACACCCCTTTCAGAAAGCTTATGTGCTTTCCAAAACATTTACTAAAATTGCTGTGACCTTGGACAGTTGTGTAGGCCATGGTACTTCAATACTATAAAGGCCTACTGGTCGGTGTGTGCAGTTATGAAATGTCCGTGTGTACTAACCACATATAAACTTAAAAAGGAGAGACTATTGTAGTGAAAAACTTGTATTTGTTAGGTGTTTGTACATTTTAGCTTTTACGTGTTAACCAAAAGTAATCATTAGAAATAAAGAGAAGAAAATTGGGACCAAAAGTTCTGTACTCAGTTTCCATGTTAACGGACAAAGCATGTCTGTATTAAGTGTGCGCCACTGTATATTGCAGAATATGACAGTATAATTAAGTCTGATGACAGTCAGATAAATGGATGGTGGCAAAATGGAGGAAGAAAGACACAGATTAAGTACCTGATTTCTTCACAGAACTGGACTCTAAATATGTTGATATTTAAGCTCCATAGGGTAGATCTGATCCATCATCTTCCCTGCCACCCCAGCCCCCTTTTGTTATTGAGCCTGTAAGTATTACACTGTCTTCGAGAAAATTTTACAAGAATATTCTGTTGGGTTTCCAAGATCACTTATCTTGAACCTCATCTGTGACCATTCCACTAGGTTTTCTCTTGTTCTTTGCGAAGAAATAATTAGGTCATAGCTATTCTGAATCTTGGTGCATCGCAAAACTTGCTGTAACAGCTTTTATGTCTTAACAGTCTTAATCTGTTGAATCCAACCTCCGCCCCTAACCCATAATGACAGGAAGTGATCTTTTGCCATTGCATACCTAAATCTATTAAGTTTCAGTGATAAAGTTAAACTCTGACCAGTAATCTTCACAGCTTGGTTTTATTCCAGTACTTTCCATCAATAGTCACCATCCGTAGAATGCTTGCATCCTTCCTACTGTTACGTCTATGAATTTTTTGCATAATATTTGTCCTTTGTTGTTGGACATGTCAACAATATGTTCACATAGAGGTTGCCAGAAATCATGATCAAGTAAAAAGGCAAAAAAATGCACTCTGAAGTCAAATGATCATCCGATTTACTTTCAAAGTCACTATTAAAATAATTATGATCTAATTGTAGTTTGTTGTCCATGGAATTATTTTCCAGTAGTTGCTATAGTTGCACAGTTCTAAATCTTCTTTTCCTAGTGCTTCCTGGATTTTCACAACTTCATGTTGAGAATTATTGAAGCAGCTTCATAAAACAGTGGTCCGTCAGGTTCAAAGGGTTAGCATGATTGGACCAATTTTTATTTGTTCATTTTTTAGGTTGAAGATTCCTACATGAAAATATTGTCAAATTTGACTGCTGGAGCCTGGCATAGTATGACTATATGGAAGAGAATATCCTGATGCATCACTGAGTATTGGCATATAAACACTTAAGAAATGAAGGAAAGTTGAACTCACTCTGTGTCAACTTGCTTTCTGATTTTAATTTCTCCTATCTCACTTGTGTTTCACACAGGGAAGCGCATAACATTCATAACATTGGAATGAGAATGACTTTGCATATCATTCCTCCGTCTGTGAGCAGTGTTAGATTTTTTTTGATTTTCATATTACAGTATCAGATATCGTCACGCTCATAAGATAATTGCCTAAGTCATTTTTTTGGCTGAAGAAGCTGTTACCATTGGTGCAGGGATCTCAGTCAATGACATCATTAAGTTATGGGTGATATTTACTAACTGCATTTTATGCTGCTTGACTGCTGAATAACATTTAGGCACTTTTATAGAATTCAAACATTCAGTAATCAAAACAAACAGTTTTTCTTCTTTGCTCAAAATAGCCCAAAATGACGTAAGCAATTATGTTATGCCTTTTTAATTAGCCTTAATCACAGATATTCTTTGAGTTCTGATACATTCATATTCTCATATGATAAGCTTGTCTTGATGATATTTCTTCTGCATGTTTCGTCTGAGATCACGCTATCATATCTTAGTTCTCATTCATTTACATGCATATAGAAAATTCTTTCTCAGAGATCCGCTTACTTTTGATCTAACACAGAAGATGAGAATAGTTCAACCATTTGATCAGAAATGTACATATGATTAGTCAAGACTTTGTTTTTTTCCTTGTAGCATCAAATGCACTCAGACATGCTAATACTGACATTCACAGGGTGTGTTAAACTGCTTTATAGGTAATATATCTCACAAATTCGAAGGACTGCCAAACTCATCTGTGATTTGTACTATTCTGAAGCACTTTGCAAAATGCTGCAGAAAAGTATTGATTTCATAAGGAGGATGTTTTGAGTGTATAGTCAGGCAGAAGTGCTGCCCTGTGTACTTGCAGCTTAAGGAAGACAGTCATACATAAATGTTATGATTCTCGCTGCATGTGATAATCTTTACAAAATTTTTTTCGAGTTTTGGTTTTTATTTTTTAACTCATTAAAAATAGCGAAATGTGAAAAATATCTTTTGACAGCCACAAACTTGTGACTATGAGAAAAGAAAACCTGGACTAGAATTACTAAGTAGCTCTGTCTAGAATCTACTGGAGATAGAACATATTTTTTATATTTTAATGTACATGTATATATTCATCTTGATTTCTTTTATATGGCATGTGCAACCTCCTTGTGGTTGCATAGTAAAGTTGGCTCTGCTTAATCTCAACTTGTTGGGATCACAGAAAAAGTTTAAGTGGTGCTGTTGTGGAGGGAAGAAGGAAGGAGAGGGGACTCCCTCTGAGTTTTGACAGCCTAGGGACTCTCACTTGACAGTAACACACAATTAATACACACTGCACATCAGTGCTGTTGACCAGAATAGCACATATCCATATGGGATACCTTGCCTACCAATATGAGACCATACAGTGAAGGTCTTTGATGTATGCAGTCATTTTCGAAGTCCACATACCCAGCCAAATGCAATAAGTGGTATGAAAATGTCTGGGCGCCTAGGCCCAATGAAGATGCTTTGACACCTGTAATAGTTCAGTTGGTGGATAATTGTGACTGCTGACTACGGATACTTTGTCAACCATATATCACCTTATTCTTTTTTTTCGCAATGTTTCAGTAGTCTGCATTTTTTTCATTTAACTTTCATTTTCTAACACAAGTCTTTGTATTCACAGTATCTGAGATGTGATATCCAGAGTAATGTTGCAAATATCCAGTTAATTATATGAAACAAAATTCGTGTTACCTGAAAGATGTTGTGGTTTAGCGGAAGTTGCGATAAAGCAGAGTTGACTGTACTTTGCAGATTTAATTTGCTCACTTGGACTACTGTGTTAAATAGAACTGAAGTTGTTGTATTTTTTCCCTCTGTTTATTGCATAATCAATACGTGTGATTTTAGTTTTGTTAATCTAGCTCTAGAATTCCATAAGTTGTATATATTATATTGTCATTTTTTAAATTATTCCTGTAAGTGACAAAAGAAGGCTTATAATATGGAACTGAGTATTATTCTCTTTTTTATTGTTTGAATAATTTTGAATTTCTTTTTGACAGACAAATAAATAATAAAATTATGAAATTTCAAAGAATTTGTTTTCCTGTTGTTTTTCTTCACTGCTGCTGTGATTTATTTCATCTGGGGCCACTGATTTCGTCCCTTGTACAATATTGCTACTTTAAAGTTTTGCTCTTTTTTTCTTACGGGTTCTCAGTTTAATGTCTTCAGCGTTGTCTGGTCTTTCCTCATCTGGTTTATAAGTTTTGGTTATGAAACCAGCAGCTATGCGACTCTTTCTAGTTCCTTAATATTACAGGGATGCCACTCTTCCGAGAATTCTCGGAAATCCGAGAATATCGGCAGCTCCAAGAATGCCATCCAAGGCCGGTCCGAGAACCCATGACGACTCTCGGAGAGAAAAAAAGAAATTCCGAGATCCGAAATTTTATCGGAAGTTTCGGTACGGCCACCGTATGGATAGATCAGCATGCACACGCATAAAGCGTTTCAGTACGGCCGACGTATGGCTAGATAGTGTAGCATTATTGAAAGGTCACTTCCGGCCTTAGTAAACGTGTTCCGCAAATTCCGAACTGTCGTAGATGCGGTTATTTTGGTTTTGAAAACTCATTTAGAGGACAGAAACCATATGAGACGCCCGAATTCGGCGATACGCTTTCCAATGCATATGTTCTTCTGTGGAAATTGCCTTGTAGGCCTAGCTCAGGCAGTGCTAAGGCACTACTAGGATTGATTGATCGTCCGTCGGGCTTGCTCATCTTCTCCGATCGGTGTGTGGGCTGGGCTGGTCGACTTCACGTAACATGTTGACCAGATGTCTAGGTCTACGTGAATTGTCGGAGATAATCTGAATCATGACTGAAAGCAAGAGATCTAGACTAAGCAACAAAATCTTTAAGGGATGCCTTGTGGTATCTAAGGGTGTCCCAAAGAAAGCTTTCTCTTAGTCTTACCAAATCCCAACCCAGGCACTTTGAGAAACAGGATTTTGAAGCAGTTTGCCCTAGTCTAGCCTTTGTCTTTGTGTTTACAGTCACTTTTTGACATTGATGAAGAACATTTTTGAATGACTAATTAGAATCAAACCATATGATAAGTTTCAGTCAGACAGCCTCATCGGCTGCCTAATCCTTAATAAATAGGGGTTGGCAAGTCTGCTTTTGATTTCTGTCCTGAATGATGATGTCGTAAATTCATGCGTCTTTATTGTTTAAGAGATGGCTTCATTTCTCCATTGTTTAAGACAGCTTTATTTAGAGATTAAATATGATTTGGCTCTCTGAAAGAAGAGGTTTCAGATCAAAGTCCTTACGAATTCCCGCGAAGCCGCAAAAAGCTTCAGAGAATTTTATGAAAAGTGAGTGGCATCCCTGTATTAATTATGTGTTCAAAAATGAGGACCCCAAATAGTACCCATAGTCCAAAATGGGTTTGATATGACTTCATAATATTTTATCTGATATTTTGAGAGCAGTTGCCAATGTTTCATTGAAAAAATAGTAAAGATTTAAGAGCTTTCTAGCTGGCTGAAAGATAGCGTCGTTTTCATCTCAGTTTATTGTTAATGATGACTCCATAGTCGATATTATCTAATTTGATATTATGGATATAATAGTAACTAAACATGAAGACTTCACATTTTTCTGAGTGAAATTCTAATTTTCATAACATTTCCCAGCCTTATAAATTGTTTGGGTATCTAGAATTTAGGTGACATGTCTTGAGCACATTGTTCTGGACAAGATGCTGTCGTCAGCAAATAATTTCATCGATATCTTTTCCGACTAGCCTTTAGAACTTTCATTATATCAGTAAGAGTAATGGATAGGATCGTTTCTTGGGGAACTCCAGACAAAACAGCACCTGGAGATGATGATACGCCATCTACAACAACATTCTGGTTCCTTCTGATGAAAACTGATCATTAGTGAAAGTCTGATTCCAACAGAATTACGTTTCAGTAGTAATGCCCTCTGGTCCATCTTATCAAAGTCTCTTGAAAAGTCCCAGGAGTACTGCATCCATTTGTTCTTTGAGTTTAAACGGTCACTAAAATCATTTAGCATGTAAATAGGTCAACTCTCGTAGCTTGTTTTTCCTGAATTCATGTTGGCAGTCGTTCATGCACAAATGAAGAGTCCGTAGCTTTCCTTAGCTTAGCCGATTTACTCTGTAATTCCTGGTATTGAGTAGTTTAGCTATTTTTTTCCATCTGTTATTTAAGACACACCCGAGGAAAAAATGTATAGGCCTAATTAATTGATAGCAGCTCTTCGTGCGGTAGGCCCTAGGCTACAGAATTTAAAATGACCTTACAGTACTGCCAGGCTGGCTCCTAAAAAGCAACCGTCGGTGGCTACTTTCAAGTTCCTTGGCGCTGTTTTACGAAATGGCTACTTAGGCTAGCTACTTTTTAGCTCCCATCAGCCTGTGCATGTGTTTTTCATTAAATATTTGTGTCTAGAGAACTTGGAATGTTCACTATGAGACAAAGATGAGGCGTTGTTTTATGTTTATGTCTCTTTTTTGCACTGTACCATCTCTCCGTATTATCCATTTATTATGATGATGGTTGACATTATTGCCATAACAGTTGGCTACTTTTTGGCTCCATTTGAGTGTTTTGATGGTGATATTATGGCTAGTCTATATTTCAAGTTTGGTTTGACTCCGTCATAAAATCTGACCGGCAACATCGTGTCCTTGGAGCAAGTTATTTTCGCCCGCAGACGCGAACGGCAAATTGCTGGCAAGTTCGACGCTTTTCCAAAAGATCAAACTGCAATAAATACACATTTTATATATAACTTGCTTAGCAATCCAAGAGTATGTGAATATTTGGGTCCTCCTACGATTTAAAAAGATCTACCACGGGAATATAGACATCTAGACATCAAGATCGACAGTTTTCAAGATGGCAAGTGAAAAAGGGGTAAGGTTGAACAGAGCAGAAATTGGAAAATGGACAATTCCGAATGAGACTCATACCTGATTCTCCTCCTGTGTCGGGACAGTAGTAGAGTTAGGGACTCGCCTCGACTGACGCTCCAGCCTTGCTGAGCATTAGGGCAAGGAATATGATTGTAGACCTAAGTCTAGACTAGTCAAGATGTTGGCACGAGTTCCGTACTGTAATGGTATGATTCTCATTCAGAATATCTCCTCAAAGTAGATTCGATCTAGACTAGCCTAGTATAGACTAGACTGTATTAATATCATCGGTACAATCCTGGAACAGCACCGCTGGTAGGTCAGGCGTTAGACGAAATGAATGGCCTGAGTCATTCAGTTATAGTCTAACGCCTGGCCATCAAGACTATTTCCTTTTGCCTAGACTAGATCCATAGTCTCGTCTGTCCAGACTAGACTAGATTTAGTTTAACTGTGTCAGCTGGTCATCGCAGAAACGGTCGTCTACAGGCACACCATAGTAGCAAAATGATAAATGATTGGGAAAATTCGTTTAGGGTCTACACATGTTTTCATTATCCAGTTTGTATTTTAATGCACAAATCACAGTTCCATATCCAAATGTGTTGATGGCTATGGAACTCTCCTCCTGTCTAAGGATTATGGGAGAAGCAGCCGGGAGAGTCCCGGCCTAGACAACATGAACAACTAAAGATGCTCCTCTTCCCTGCCATTAATTATATATTGTATAAAGTCCCAGGATTTTGCCATATTCTGAAAGCTGTAGTCTTTGCCTGAAGTTCTGACGTTCTGAATGGACTTGGACAGAGACAAGACAAGCATTGACTGAAAACGGGGTGAAAATGGTTTTGATGTGTTCTTGCGAAAGGTCATTCGACCTGACTTTGAAACATTTAGACTAGATCTATAATCAGCGTGTGCAAGCCTGCTCTCAAAAATACATACCAACCATAAGTGCTAGGCTAGATCTACATTTTACATGTCTCCAGGCTACTTTCTTCTTTTGCTTTCCTTTTAGACTATCTGATAATGATATCGTTATCCTGTTAGCACAGTGTGCTTTTAAAGTTGGTCGAGGAGTTTGTTTTAAATTGATGTGTGATATATTACCGCAGTCTTCACCCAGAAGATCAAGATCAAAACCAGATGAGGATAAGAAAAGTCACAAGAGAAGACATGAGACAAGGTAAATGAAATGGATGAAAACGAGACGTTTATGAAAAGCAAGTTATTGGTTGCTAGTGATGCAATTACCACCAATTCCAGTGGCACAGAGTAATCTCACATCTCAACGTTTGATGTAGATCTTTTGTATGTAGACCTATTTGTTTAACAATCTAGTGTTTGCCGGTATATTAAAAAAAAAGATGACAGCAATGTTGGACTGAAGAAGCTAACCCTCTTGGATCTCATGAGTCAAGTAATAACCATAAGAGCTAGATCGTTCTTGTTTCCTTATTTGGGTCTTATTCATGTTGAAATGGCACAAAATAACTTAGTAAGGCCAACTGCTTGGTACGGTAATGTCTTTAGATTCATAGCTATGAGAAGTGTCGTTTAACTTTTTGAACCCTTAATCCTCATCATGAACCTCCCCATTTCCCCTGGGCACCTAGCATACAGGGATGCCACTTTTCAAAGAAGTCTCTAAAATCAAAACAAAATTGGTTTCTTGCAGAAATTGTGCTTTTAACGCCAGACTGAGAAACGGTTTGCATAGGAAAATCAAAACACTTCAAAAATTGTGACTACTAGTAATTTTTTTGCGTCTCTTTAGGCACATGTCTCTAATGTGATTACTTTGATCTTCTATATGTATTTATAAAGTTTGGGGGGTTTTTTTTGCTGAAGAACTGTCGTTTGAGTTTCGTAAATTGCTGCTCATAATAACATTCTAGACAATATGTCATTGTGGATGTGAGAAGAGACGAGTGGCATCTCTTAGCAAAGCTATACATACAAAGATTTAAGGTCTCTCGGGTACAAGCTCTTTTATTGGGTCAGAATAAAACATCAGCCTTTTGGGTTCAATCAATTAATTATTTGTCGTCCAATAAAGTCATTTAGTAATGTCAATGAAATGATTTATAAATATGCTAAAATACTACAGCCCAGACCATAAACGAAGACGCAGAAGCTCCAGCAGCTCTCATCGAGGTGAAGCATCTTCCAGATCAGCAAGCCCATCGGAGAAACATAAAAGTAGGAAAAGGTGAATAGTGATACCATAATAATTCATATTGGCAGATACAATCTCACTGATATACAATCCATTGGTTGATGAAACTCCTTAATAAAGGTGCATCACTGGACAGGGGCGTATAGAGTTGTTGTTTTTTTTTTTAATCTAGCGCTTACTACAATGCAGTTGACTCTATGAAGTACAATTACCTATTGGTAGAGAGAGAGGGAGAGAGCGAATGCAAAAACATTGCAGCCTTTCTGTCAATATCGCTAAGTCATGTTGTAACACTGAGCACCGATGATCTTCAACTTGTTCCATGAAGACAAAAACAATAAGAAGATTCGCGGTCTTGAAAATAATTGCCATTTTACGAAAGAAAGCGCTATTCATCATGAGCTCTGCAATGTTCGAATGTTTACCGTAACACTTAGGCCACTAGCCTCTCGTCACAAAGAGAAAAAAAAAGAAGGAAAACTTGGAAGGCATTCACGAACAGGGTCTTGCACAAAATGGAATAGAAATTCTGTCAGCATGACACAAGTCTTTGAATGGGATACATTGTGCATACGGCAGCGCTAAATCTGTATACAGTGTATAAGGTTTCAGATTATAAGCGAAGAAAATCAGCTAATGCTTATTAAGTCATATTGTCAATACTTGTAAGTGCCTCATAGATGAAACAGTACAAAGATAAAGTTTGAATGTTATGCAAAACATTTTATGATTGGTTAAATAGCATTACGCGCATACGATAATATATTGGTATTCTCAGATTCATAGGTTACATGGACGCTGCTAGGCTGCTTAACATTTCTCAAGAAGTAACCACTTTTCTGATTTCGTTGCATATCAGTAAACAGTGAGAGGAGTTTAATTTTAAGCCAGATAGAGCCATATTGCCTCTGACTTTAAGAGCTAGGGCATTCTCTCAGCAGATTCTCTCTAGAACACAGATTATAGATCAAACACTGCTGATCACAAAACAGTCCCGCTGGCGCCAACTTAGTTAGTCAAAGCTGAATAAGATCGAGCTGGAATCAGATAAAGCTGTTGCAATAAATTTGTAATAATAACATTAACGTTCTTTCACAGTTCAATGAAAGGCTAAACTATCATCATCATGTAGCATGTTGGTGTACAACAGTGGTTTGGTGTATTCATACAAATTTTGGGATCATCAGGGTAATTATGGAAACAATATAAGTATTGTTTAGACAGGATTAGTTTAACACCTCAGATTGGCACAGTTACATACTGATGATCAGGATGTTTCTGGTTTCATATGTTAATAATAAATTTATCAGTTATCACGATTGTTTTATTTAAATAAATTGCTCAGCCACAAGGCAAGCAAGATTAGGGACTCCAGACAGAGAAGTCCTACTCCCCCACCTCGTAACAAAGACGCGAAGCTGAGGGTAAGTTTTATTTATATTATTTTAACAACATACAAATATCTGCAAGATGGGATTACGAAATATGAATAGTAACGGTGAAAAGAGAAGGATGACTTTCCTGTGCTTTCATATATACTTGCATTATGCAGATAATAACTTAGACTATGTAGTGGAGGTACTGAAGAATAAAACTACTGACAGCATGAGTGCTGCACAAGCATGAAAAGAGAGACAATCATTGATATGGTTTGTGTGGAGACTTTCGAGTTTCTTTCCTTGACCAGTGTAATTTTAGTGGAAAATAATCCGTGATTCTGGAATGCAAGTTTTATCGATTTCATGTACACATTCCATGTGCTATTTCCTAAATGCCTTGAGTGTTTGTTGTAGACATTCATGATGTATTTCTTTTTACTGGTAGGATGACCCCAATGTCTGCCACTGTCTGGGTGTGTTTGGGCTAAGCAGTTACACAGAAGAGAAGGATCTGAAAGATGTATTTGGCCAGTATGGGGAAATTGATGACATCTGCATTATTTATGACAGGCAGGTTAGTGTCGCGTAGATTTTGTTTGCTAAAAGATTTTTCCAAGGCTCCATATTACTAGAGTGTTTAGTAATCTAGTATTTTGCATAGTTCATCACCTTGTCTTATTTGTATTAAAAGACAAAAAGTATGGCAGCACCTAACTTTTATCTTGACTGTTAAACATACCAGTGTATTATGGCACAATTAAAGTGTTCGCACTTTGTAGAGCCTCTTAGTTTCATTCACTGTTGTCATCCTTTCCCTTTGTTTTTGACTATATGTGCAGCATTTACTTATAGTCTAACATCCATACCATTTCAGAGTGGACATTCCAAAGGCTATGGGTTTGTTTACTTCAGATCAACGTCAGATGCAATAGAGGTGTGTATTAATCTGCTTGTAAGTAGATGGTAAGCCATATTATGGGCAGTGAAGCGATCACAAATTGATACTTTCTACAAGGCTTTTTGTCCTGTATGATTTATGATCGTTTATGCAGAATAGAGATCAGCCACAGGTAAGATATCTTACTAGTCACCATAATTTCATTGCTTTAAAAATTAATGTGTGGGCGTCCTTTGATATTATATTGTATTGTCAATGCAGTAACACCATAATATATATACTCATGCATGTGAGCGTGTTTGCGTGCATGCATGTGTGTATGTGTGTGTATTGAACAGGGAGAATATCAAAATGTTTCGTTTCAGGGTTTAAAAGTAATGAAACAGATATGTCCTATGGCCAGCTTGGTGCTTGGAGTAGAAATGTGAGCTCCGTAGTCAGTTTGTTAACAAACACATTATCTTTATAGTAAGGCAACTTCTAATTGGTAACGTGATGATGTAGCTTCAATGACATGTCAAAAGGCATGCTTTTACCAGGTTCTTTTGTCTTAAATATTAACCATATATTGGTAAATTGCACACTATTTGTGGCAGGAGAAAATGGAATTCTTTAAGAATTGCTCAGCATCACGGGACGGAGATTATTTCAGTGGACCTTTTAAAAATGTTTGGTTTTACAACAGTACTCATAATTCAAATAATACATGATGCAAGTGCCATTGCCATCGGTCTATCTTTCAGACTTTATATTCTTATAACCAGAAGTTTTACCAAAGGTGCATTCTCACTGTTCATTTTATTTATTACTTTTTCTGACAGGCTAGGAAAGGAACACAGGGACTTGTACTAGATCGTCGCCCCATCCGTGTAGACTATTCCTTTACTCTGAGACCCCATTCACCTACTCCAGGACGATATTTGGGTAGGAGGTGGGTTCATAATGTTTCCTTTTAGTCCAGAATACAAATACACAAGATCAAATTATTATGTTTGGAATATACATCTATATGTAGTAGTATCTATTGTGTCAGAGCAACAAAACCTGTAGCATCAGTTGTAAATGTCATACACTTTGACTCACCATAAACTGGAAGTGTGCAATTATGAAATCCTTTTGATAAAAGTAATGTTACAAAGAATACGTCCAGTGTCGTAGTGCAAACAGTCACTGTGTCCATCAAAGGATCAACTCCTCATGACTGTTACTTGAATTGCCTTCACCAAAGGGAGCTCTCAAGTTCTTTCATCTAAGTAAGGAATAATTATCTAGGATGTGATTTTAATGTGATATTTTTTTAATGCACAAGTCAGTCACAACAATTTTTCAAGTTGCGGCCTAACAGGCAATGCTCGTGTGACATAATATTTGTTACTTTGACCAACAGGACCAGCCGAGATTATGACCGATACTACAATGATAGCGGTGACTATGATGACCAGCCAAGCTATAGGGAAAGTAGCCGTAGAAACAGTTATCGCGATCGAGACCGTGACCGCTCGGTATATGACTATCATGATGACTACCAAGATGACTACGATGATGGCTATTGTAGGCGATCCAAGAGATATTCACCATACTCACGTAGGTGACAGTTTGCCGATGTTTTGTTTTTTTTTACTTTTATTTTTTTTAGGGGGTGGGGGTGGGAGGGGAGGGCAATTGGGGTTATGTGATGTGTGGTATGATGTGGTGGTGTGGTGTGGTGTGTGATTTTATATTTAAGGGAGGGAAAGTTAAACTATATTTTGTGAATTCTGTGCGCTTCAGTTACTGTGCATGGTTGACTTTTCTGTGCTCTAAAGATGTTTAATATGTGATAAAAATATAAGTAAAATTAGGTGCAGAAGAGATTGAAAAGAAAAAAACATAATAAAGCAAAAAAAAAAACAACAAAAAACAAAGTAACCAAAATAATGACAGAAATAATGTATGAGGTTATTATTTTTAACTGTGTATGAATGAATATGATTTCGTATGTGGGAATTGTAATGCAGGAAGCAAAAGATTTGTTGTAATCCTCAAAATTTGTTGTAAATCAAATACAGCAAGGTCTGCAATATTCTCTAACTGGAGATGCCAAAAGTTAAATTCTTTTTCATGAGTCATCATAAGTATACCTCTGGTTGGAAATTCATATCAAATATGAGATATAACTTTTGCTTTGTAATGCGCAGATATAAGCTACTTGGTTACCCAGTTCTCTTTCTGGGCAACACAACAAAACATCTTTAAAACTAACAGTTTTTCAGCTAAATTATTGTGGAAGTCGTTTAAGCTGAAACCATTTTGGCTCAGCCATTTTTCGGATTATAATGAGTGCCTGTTGCAACTATAGCAGTACAGCAGAAAGCGGAAAAGGTTATGCCTTTCATAAGCCGTAAGTGATCATTACTGTAAAGGGCTAAAAGTTACGATGTTTCAACAGTTTATTGGTGTTCAGAAAAAGCAGGTCTATAATAACGGGTGAAGAGTTATGGTAGAGGAAGTGGGCAAAATGTGCACTTTACATCACTTGGAGGAAAGTTACAATCCGTTGGTAGCCTACCACTGACTATCGGTAAAGGGATCAACTAGGTACAGTTATGCCGCTGTTGAGTGTGTGCCACAGGCGGAGAGAAAGTTTAAAAGACTGTCCAGATAGCCTAGATGACCTACCTCGACTATCATGATGTAAACATTGTGTTTCTAAGTGGAAACATGCCAGGTACTAGCTGCTGGTTAAGTGGCTGGCAGGGCCCCAAAAAAGGGGGATTTTATATATTAGCGGATTAATTGGGTAGTACACAATCAGTGATTTGCCCCTCTAATAGGTGTCACAAACCTGGATACTTAATATCAGGGTTACACTCATTGTTATGGACGGCACAGATTTATGTCTTCACCGGTCACGCAGTCAGCAAGGATTAGGTCGTTATGGGCAAAAATGGGACAACAAACTGTAGACAAATTTCTGTAAAAAGGTAATTTAGCAGTTTCTTTCTCATATTAAGGGGACTTGGCTTACTGATATTCTATCAGAAACTCGGCGGCACTTAAAAAAATCTTTCCAATAGATCCTTTTTATGAACTAACCGGTTTCGGTTTATTGGACTTTCACTAAGTTGATATGTCTGCTTATAAATAGAATCATGATATAGTTCATGGTTTCCTGCTATGGAAATTCCTACTTTTGCCACCCTTTTTCACAGGTCGCCATTGATCCAGTGGGCACAGACAAAAGCCAGCCTAGACAAGAGTTCATAATGTTTTTTCTCCAGACTAGAGACATTTTGTTTTGTGTTGATTTATCACTGAACTATATTATTTCCATTTGAAACATAGGCAGTTTGAAGATGTCAGATCGTCTTAGTTCTAGCTTCATGTAACTGTGAGTTGCATAAGAAGAGATCCTGGTTTGTTTTTGTTTTTTTTTTAATTCAGAAGAGAAATTTCACACATTGTTCATGGTTATTAAAATTTGATAAAGTAACCCTGCTTTTCATTTTTTTTCTCTGTTAAGGATGAATGCTTATATGAAGTTCAGAACATGAAGTCAGTAATATGAAATGAATCAGGATTCAAACTGAAGATCAGATCACAACCGAATATGGATGAAATCCCAAAGAATGGAATATAAGAAGATGAAAGAAGGAATATCAAGAAATTGTTTGCCTAATACAAGGGAAGGTGGTGGCCTTGGAATGAGAAAGGAAATTTGCTGCCAGGAACATGACAGAAAACATCAAATAGCTCATTTTACCTATTTTGTAGCAGCACAAGAAACCGGAAAGACAGTAACAGCAAAATGTAGCTTATTAAGCAGGCATAGGAATGGTTATCACAGAATAAGAGTAAAATCTCTACTTCAGACAGTTAGCTTTCGTTGCTTTGCTCTGAAATTCAATGAGGTTGCATGGCAACAGAAATCATGAACATCTATCGAGAGAAAGTAGCCGTGGAGGACTGTCCATGACTTCAAGGAAACGAAATCGAAATATAATACCACCAGGGTTCCAGCTGTTACCGGAACACAATGAAAAACTGAAAAAGAGCATTGAAGCTCACTGAAGACACAAAAATATGGACAGAGCAGTGAAATGTGAGGTGAATGAAATGTCTAATGAAGGCAAATGAATGAGGGCTTTGAAAGACAAAAGTTCTGTGCTCTGAAAATCTTTACTGAAGAAGTTAGAACAAATGGTACTCATATAAGCTTTGGTCCTTGAAAAGCCCTGATCAGAAGAAAACGGAAGATAAAAACTGGAAGAGAATAGAAAATCATGATTGAAACACCATGCCAGAGAAATGTCTCAAAGAAAGTGAAAATAGTGACACAATGAAGTTGAAAGAATTGATACAGGAAGTTCATGGAGATTTGTGTATCAGCAAAAGGCTTCAAGGTGAGTCTTGTTAAGTTTTTATAGAACTGCTAACATTGTGTTATAGGACGTTTGTAAAGAACTCTTACAACTAACATATAGAAAGCGCAACATACTGTCATACATTGTTGTACAGACACGAGGAGTGGATAACATGAAATTGCCTGCACTAAGCCAAATCTTCCTGTGTTATCTGTAAATTAGTAGAAATTACATGCCTTACTTCAAGTTAGGCTGTCTAGAGACATTCCTTGTGCAGACCCGATTTCATGTTATTATACAGAGGAATTTTGATAACACAACCACTTATCGGAGCAAGATTTTGAGGGTATGTTTTATGAGAACGTTTGTATTATCCAGATAGCTTTTAATTGTGCTGAGCAATGATTGTGTAAACAGAGTTCCATTGTAACTACGTGTATATACTGTAACAGTAGGACCTTTATCTAGGAATACCAATTTGAGTTCCGCTTCATAATTCTTGAGATCCGCTTCATAATTCTGAATTTGTAATTTGGATTTTGGAGAAAAATTTAATGTCGACAAGAGGATTTGAGGCCAGGCTGTTATTACAATAAGACATTCTCAAGCATATAAAGGTCGAATTCATGAAGTCTGTAAAATCAAATCATGCACTGTGCTCGCCAGAATCCAGTAAACCAGTTGGCGGTTTCCCTAAAGAAATGAAATAGGTTATGCATTTTTTATGGATAAGTGCGTAGCTTTCTTTTAAGTTTTAAACTTTTCCAGCATGTTAAAAAAATTAGTTCACTTTGATTTATAAATATTATTAAGTCTATATATATATATATATATATATATATATATATATATATATATATGCACTTAATGTGATTATCTACGACTGGGTTAGAACCTGGAAAATTCTCAGGGATTTTAGGTGGTAAAATTCTCGTGATATGCATTAATAACGCGCGATCAGTTCATAAGTTAGCATACAATAGAAGGTTAATATGATAATATGAATCGCATCAAAAATGTACAGATACTTCAACGTCTCGTAAAAAAAAAAACCTCTGTGTTCTGAGTCGTTTGTTTAAAATTGATTACACGTTCGTAATATGCAGTGAAATGCTCATTTCAGTAAACCTCTGGTACAATTTCGGATAGTTTGCAACTATCCAAATCATCTTGACAACTTGTGCATACAGATACTTGTGCAGATCTTACTCCAGGGTTAATGTAAGTCTAGGTTGTTTTAAGATCTCTTGATTGGTTGTCATTAAGAGCAAGAACAGAATTCTAGGTAGCACTGTTTTGTATCTTTACATTGTACATATCAGATTTACTGGAACTATATGAGCCGTCTACATGTAGATCACTGTGGTTAGCTTTTTATTTGAAGTATCGGATACAAAAATCAGTAAATTTGGAGAACGAAATGTTACATTCACCAGTCTTTTATTTGGAACAACTTGTCGAAATATATCTAAAGAGGCTCTTGCAGTGGAAATTTTCAAAACATTTCTTGAAACAGACATCTTTTGTTAAACATTTTGGCCTCATATAAGAGATCTTAACATATCCAACGATAAGTTTGTAGCAGGTGTAGTCTCAATTTGTGTTTGAAAGACTGCCTTTAATAAGCTCTATGTGTGTTTCTTTCCAAGTGAGCCTGATGATGATGATGAAAAATATGGAGTTATGGAAAGTGTGTTGAATGTTTATTTTTTACTTGTGTATATGTAAGACCACTAAATCAGTTTTGTGAAGCTCTTTGGGCCCATTGTGAATAGTAAACACTATATAAATGTCCTTTTTTATTATATTATAACATTAATTCCCTATTCTACCAGTGGCATAGCTTTGGATAAGTATCAGAAGATAACAGTCAGTAACTTACTTGATAGTGACTACGAACAAAGCATTACGTTATTTAGAACCGAGCCCACACCTCACTGTACTGCAAATGAACAGCTCCCGGAAGCCATTGAAAAGTTGACTCAGCAGTCAGTGGAAATCCGAACATACTAATAAACATTTTAAAATTGCTTCATTTGTAGACTTTATGCGACGGCATCCTACTTCTAGAGACAACCATAATTAAGCAGTTCATGAAATCTGAAATCCATAGAATCAGTATGAGCGAAGGAGTCTAGAAAGGCACGTGGCAAGATCGTAAAGTTTCCTGTTATTAGTATAGATTACTATTATCTGAGTAGTCAACAGATGGAATCAAAGATTTATGATCATCTGACGTGATGATCTCCATTAGTCTACGTTCTTATCACTTTGCTTACCAGAGCCGTGTCAGCCTCACTTCCGCCACTGTCAGGGCAAAATTGATTGGGATTTTCTACCGAATAATCTGCTCTCAAAACCAGAAAGGCGCTGTATAAATGTCGTTCTGACGTGCTGTGAAACCCAACTCAAACATGCAAACAAGTTTCGTTTCCACTATATTCACTCACACACCCATCCAGTCATCTCTCCGCCACCCACCTGGCATGAGGTTTGAATGAAGCATTGGCACAATTAGTTTGGGCGAGCACACCTGTTGCCACTTCTTTATTTTCTTCAAGGAAATCATGTCGTCACGCACTTGCTAAGAAAATGGCTTTAGTCAGACCTAGGCTATTTATTAATAGGGGTACCAATAGTACCATGTTATTTATGAGATCAAGGCTCATGTTGACTGTAATTGACAAAAATTAATATGCGCCAGTAACCCCCCCCCCCCCCCCCCCCCCCCCCCCCCCCNCACACACACACAAAAAATGTAATTGCAACGATACACACTGACTCTTTCTTTGCTTTGCCAACCAAGTGTTTCCCTCGCGTTCTCTCAGAAGTGTGAAAATTGTCTATTTTGTACCCGTAGCACAATAACATGTTTTTTTAACGAGTGTGGTTTTTTTTTAAATTTTACGATTTGTTTGGAGACCTAAGCAGCATCAGCTGAAAGTTGCCAACCTGTCAGAATAGAATTTGATGGAAAGTTAGATTCAGTAAGACAGAGCTGTCAGCAGATACTCAGTGGTTTCTCTCTCCCCACCCCCACCCAAAAGCATCTGGTAGATGCTCAGCTTTGGCCGAGGTATGCCGGTGATTTTCAGTACTGTAATTTACTGACCTTCATATTGCATCTATGGAAATCAGCGGTCCGTATTCGAAGGGAGAGGGAAGGAACTGCATGATAGCGTATGTTTATTTACATATAATAACTTTCATATGAAGTCTTGTTAGAGACCATCATATTATTGTTTCCCCAGCCGTTGACATCACAGATGAACGAGAGCATAGAAAAAATTGCGATATATAGGAGTTGCGATTACCCGGTGACTGTTATATGAAAACATAGCATTTTGTAGTGTAGCAAATTTTGTAATCCGGATTGCAATTAAGCAGAGTAGACTTAGTTAAAAGTTTTCTCCCACCCCAGGAGTGATTGTTTTGTTCCTTTTTGCCCCATGCTTGGGCCTAGAAACTTTCTGGCCCTCGCTCTTCTGTCGTTGGTAGATCAGATATGACTCTGACAGCCGTGATATATCATATACGGAACTATTATAATGAATTAAACACTTGGTTGCTGAAGCGGTTTGATATATCATTATCATCTGGCTGTTCCTGTGTATATCACAGCTCTTTGTAACGGGATTTTTCTTTTCAGATTGGAAATCAATAACAAAATTCATCTATGCTCTCGTCTTTACGCACAGGGAAGTACAATAGGTCTGAGTGGTTGCCATAAAG
This sequence comes from Ellobium chinense, assembly GCA_033807755.1. Classification (NCBI taxonomy): domain Eukaryota; kingdom Metazoa; phylum Mollusca; class Gastropoda; order Ellobiida; family Ellobiidae; genus Ellobium; species Ellobium chinense. The sequence goes on along the minus strand of JAWQUT010000002.1, from coordinate 4,284,992 downwards.
CGGCGCTTGAGATAGTTCCACATAGCCGCGATTTTTAACACGGCACGCGTTAAGACGTGACAAATCATCGCGCTCACTCCACATTTGCCCAAGTTAGGTTTTGAAATTTTGAGAAATTCAGCGTTTGCAACCTGGCTCAAAGCTAAAGAATGCGACAGATGTGGTTTGACTTGTAAAATTGGGATATGATAATGAGTCACACCTCTACAGTCAATAGGAATGAAAAATCACAGTATTATAAACAACTTGAGTCATCAAAGATTGACTTAGACAAATGTGAAATGAGCGTATCGGGGATCTTGAAAAGTAGTGCAGCAGTGCCCTGAGATCTGCTGATCCTGGCTCTTGCTAAAGTCGCCATGTTTCGTGTTGTTCTCAGCTGTCATTTGTAGCTCCGTTAACGTCTTCTTCTCGCCATCTTGTTGTTGTTTCCCAGCTGTTGGCGTTATCGATGATCATAAACAGCTCCAACATCCTCATTGTCTATATCAGCAGACATCAGCTTTTAGCCGTTTACATCGTATTATTTTCTTGGCCTTGATTTTGTAAAACCATCGGAGACCGTATATAATTGATGGTCGTGCAAAATGTCTGAGACCTCCATTCTTACATGCCATGGCTATAAAGCACTCAGACTGGACGATTCAAGTCATACCAGTAATTTCTAATTGTGCCTTGAGGTCATTTCCTGCTACGGTATATTCTTATATTATGGCCATCGAGAGACACTAGGCTTCGTGAAGTTCAGACCAATAAAGCTTTGAAACTGGTCGGGTGTGAGATCGGATTGTGTCCTTCGTGAGATTCCGTACCCGGGCAAAATCTGATCGTGCGATTCCCCCCACCCCCACACACCCTTTTTTCATGAGCTCCCC
>JAWQUT010000002.1:4240748-4276203 GCA_033807755.1 Ellobium chinense | reverse complement strand
TGATGGCGAGACGGTAGACTCGATTCCGACCGCAGATCGGTCAAGCAAGACCCTTCGGCCATCTGCGAGGACCTAGATACGTTGCCCCGAGGGCCGATTGGCCTGTATCTGTGGCATAGAGCCCCTCAACATTTTGCTGATCATGTCCGGTAACATTAACCATGAGCGCTGATCGTTTCCACAATTCCAGTTGCTACCCCGTGGAGGTAGTTGAGAAGATCTTGGGCCAGGCCTTGCCACCAGCCAGGCCCCCCGGTTTGGTCGGACACTGGTCGTAGTCTTCCTCATCCCGCAGATACCGCACGTTGGGAGATTCGTACCAGTGGCCGCAAAGTGTCGTCACCGTAGCAACTTCCTTAGGTGCCAGTTTTCCTTTTTCTTGATTTCAAGTTAAACGGGAATTTCATAATTATTTCAATATAGCGTTCAGCGGAAAGGCAATGAAGTGAAGAAGGGGACTCTGGAAAATAATCCTTTTAATAAACTGTCTACGATAAGAAAAAAATATTTCCGAGATATGATATATGTCTTAACCAAATGATAAATTTGTTTTTAAAAGCATAATTAGGGTTTCTTTCCAAAACTGAGGTAAAACAGTTTTAGTCCAGTACGAAACAATCGCTTTTATATGTTTTTCCCATCTTTTCTCCAGGAATTCATTTCCCCACACATTTCTGAGTGGTATTACTACTTGTCTTACACATGCAAATGAATGAGATGTCAGGTCTGTTGATATGTAGATCTAGAGATCTAGTCTGTATTGTAGAGAAAGCTCGTGTCAGAATGCAGTTGAGACCTGATTTTCAAAAGACTGGTGCTCTTTTTCAGCTTTACCTTACCAATCACTGAGGACTAGTAAACCTGTTTCTGTCAAGGCACTTAATTTATGAACTAAAGCTGAATGAAAACGGGAGTTTGACCAAAATACTGCACATCTCTGGGTGCTCTCTGAAAAAGTTCTGCAAGAGAGCTTTTCAACTCTTTTCCCTGCGTTTGTTTGGTCTTGCGGCTGCGCGAAAGGGCAAGCTAAGATGGCTGTGACTAATGTGGAGGAGCAAGAAAATTATGCACTAACCTAGGAATGATGTTTGCTAGACTCATTTATTTGTGTCGTTCATTTGCATAATCCGCCATTGGTTCTTGCCACATCTTCCTCCGACCGTTACTTAAAAAACAATATGCACCGACAAATTTAAAACCACAGATGATTGCCGCCATTTCGCCGAGCTCCCATTTTCGGTCTTCACAAAAGATTTCACATTTCTAACCAATGTCTGGTTGCTGCGCACACTTCCTCATCTGACTAGCGCGCAGAAACTAAAAAAAATCTGGTACTTCAAGACATCTGCAACTTTGTGATCTATTCGACTTGAGTAGTGTTTGCAGTTTTTATAATCATCGCCAATCTCTTCTGTTCCCGGGCTAAGCTGGAGTTGTTGATGTTATAGTTAGGGCAATGTCAGAAGTCAAGTTAGTTCCGAAGAATTTGGCAGTGATGAAAGGCAGTGTTGCCATTCGCAGGGATTTTCCCGAATGATAGGGTAAAAAAAGAAAGGCTTTACGAAAATCCATTATCCCCAGCCTAGGGGAAAATCGCTTTTCTTAAGTTGTTCGGGAGAATCGTGATGTGCAGTGTAGTGAGGTAAATAATAAATACCTGGTTTCTTTTTTTCAACAGTAAAAAGTAGGATTTTTTCCCCACTAAATTTCCTTCAACACAGCGCGTGTGGGAAACGTAGGAAAAAAAACTCACTTTCACTGTAGGGGTAAAGCCAGTGACTAGGGGAGCAACACTGATGAACGCAGGGATGCTATTAATTATATTTGAGCGGAGAGGAAGAGGATGAGGGCCAATGTTTATCATTGACAAGAGTTTTTTGTGTCTTTTTAAAACAGTTTTGTAGAAATTCCGCCTAAAAAACTGCACTTTTCTTCAAGTTGCCCTGCCACAGTGAGCCAATGGGGCCAACCTGGAAGTGACTATCGACGTGGTTTTTGGCAGTCTAAGTCCTCGAAAATCCATTTATGCCCTAACTTCAGAGTCCACGGAGCATTCTAAAATCAATGAAACAATGAAAACTCACATGCGCTACAAAAAATAGAAAAAACAACAACTCCAAGTGCCGTTAGGAATGTCATCTAAGGGTGGTCCACGTCAAAATGGTGTGGCCATAAAACCAGAACGCAACACTAAAGTGCAGTTATTGAAACCTGCATGTCTGGCTTGACTTCGTACCATGTTGTGCAGACTTCGTGGATTTCTTTAAAATCTTTATTAATGCTTTGGTTTTACTGTGTAAAAATCTCATGCGGTTATCTTAAAACTTACTTTTACAGCAAAAATTGAGAGTTTGGGTTACTTTGTGAAACCTTGTACTGTAGTTTGCATGCGATTATTAAATCCACCTCCATGCACGTTTCACAAGTTATATTAGCATTGCTGACCTACATTCACAAAGCGGCTCCCACTGATAACTCTGAGAACATTAAATTGATTATCATATTGCCCAAATGAAAATTATTCTGATTTCGTAAATGAGATAATGGAAAATGGCCTGAAAACATGTTATCATGCAAACACGTGTTTGGAAAACAAAGAACCCGCCATTTCTACAGACTGGAAACCAACACTACTAAAGCAACGCTCATATCAGTGTGACCAAACAGCTTTACTCTTCACTGTATGTTAAGTTATATCGTTTCCAACAGACAGTTCAAAATGACGGCTGTACTTGGCGACTAAATTTAGTCTACTAGTAGGCCTATATTATTATAATCTTGTTCACCATTGAAACTTGAAAGGTCCATGCATACGAAGAAACCCACCTTTTCAGGATCCAATACGTTGTCTGACAATACATGATTTTTCAATAATTTTAATCATAAACATGCATTTCAACAGAAAATCTCAGTCTGTACACACTTGCCACACCTTTAGGATGAAGGCTGGAAAGAAATACTGTTGAAGTGCACTGATACTCTTCTCTAACATAAGCCTGCCGTTTCTTTTCTCTCTGAATACTGAAGCAGATGAAGTCAAAGGGATCCCCGCCCGCGTACGATCACCAAAGAAGATCAGACAATGCTAGTTAACACCAAAATGTATTTTTTTTTTCCTTCACGGTGAACGTGGGCTACATACTGGGACGTCTCCAGGGTGTAACGGAAATTATTTAAAGACGTAATTACAAACTAGGAGTCTGGAGGAAATTAACATGCTTTGTGAATTGTGACACCATGACTAGGAAGTTGCCATATTTTTTTTTTGTTCCTCCTGTTATTACATTAGTCCTGGAATGCTCCCAAAACTCATTACTTCAATTCCAACGTCTCCCATTTCAATATGTGTAATTTGCAAGCATCCCAGGAGTAAGACTAAGAGTAGGCGCCAGGCATGAACCGAATACCATCAAGTGCAACTTTGTCACTTTGCCCTGAGACTGACATCATGGTGTGCATTGCACGGGATATACTATACCCATAGTACTCCGTCTCCCTTGCCAAAAGCCATTGAAGAGTGTAGGTACATATATTAATATAGTGCCAGGTGTGACGTAAACGAGGCAGGTCCAAGAAACGATATCGTAATTTCCACTTTTCTCTTCACAGCTGAAATGACGATGCCCTTATCTTTGGCGAAGGCACATAGGCTTGTTGATTAATAATTTGCAAGCACATCTCGGAAAAATTGCTGGATTTTGCCATAAGGTAGATATCAAAATTTCGAATGATTACAAGCCTCTTTGCAATAGTTGGCACTGGCAGTAGTGGCAGGCCTTAATGCAGCGGAACCTTTACAACAATAAGAATTCAGTAATATTTTTACTTCATTATTGAGGATGAATTCACGTGCAGGGATTCATTATCATCATCACGTGGACTTTAACAGTAGGTTCAATGACAAGCATATTTTCCCCATGCTCTTAGGGAAGACAATCAAATTGACCACATCTCCTGATCATGACTTATATCATGTCAGTGAGTTCTAACCACGGGTGACTGCGCCTTCGGTCATGGCCTCACATTAATTGCTTCGACTTTCCATTTTAGTCTCTTAATTTCCCTAGCAACTCACTTAATTTGGCTGAATCCTTACATGTTGCTGCATTCTAACCTAGCTGTAGACTTAGGATGGATTCACTCATCGACGAAATTTACTGTGCCGCTCTTGCTTAGTGGATCCAACGTCGACAAGTCGATGAATGAATCGCGGGTTAGATTAGATGTTTGCATCGCAGAAAACTGTCATTAGCATCAGCCTATTTACACTTTTCAAGGGCACGTAAGAGGACTTCAGGGGAACAGGGGATATACTTTCGGCTCGGCAACTCTATTTTGTATATTATAAAATCTGTTAACGATATAACACTTAGAAGAAAAACAAAAAACAACAGAAGTATAACCTAAACTACCGCGTTGCTTGGGATGAAGCTCACAGTTTGTGGTAGCCTACGTCCTAGTGTCTAGGTCATTTCCAAAGTGAATTGTCACTGTAACTTTAAACTAGATTTTTCCCCCCATCTTTCAGTCAGACGGATCAAACAGGTGACACTTGCATGTCACATACGTGAAGCTATGCAGCCGGCCTACCTACAAATAAATGAAATATGAACAAATATAACTTGTCTCTTCATAAAACATTTTGAATAGATCATGTTTGAGATAATTTACAAAGCCAACTTCACAGAAAATTAAGATTTTAAATTTCTGCATTTTTGTCACCGTCACACACGTGACTAAAGCCTTGGACTGGATCTATCTCATCTTAATAGAAGGTCTTAAATGCCTCTTGGTTGTGAATGTTTGCACTAAACAAATCAAAATCAATTGAACACTAAAACATTGATCCTTTTTTCGTATCTCTTGGAAGCAAATTTGAAAATATGCATGCATAGCGTCAAACGTGTAGCGTGGAATGGGCCATTAACAGCCCTTCATTATATCGGGGTTTGAAAGTGGCTTTGTTTATTGGCTTTGTCACAGCAATTTCGAAAATTGCATTCCAACATATAGCTCTCATTAGACGCTCATTTAAAATGCAAGAATGAACGAAATGTATCTGCTCTGTTGCATTAAGGACGATAGGGTAAAGTGAAAAAAACCGAATTCTTTCGCCTTTTTACTTTAAAGTTTGAGCCGAAATCCTCACTTCCCNGTGAATTCCATTACAAAATGAGAAATTCGACATTCACTCATTCACAGAGCAGCTACGGATTCGCAGCATTGTGCGTTTCTCAGGAGCATTGAACGATATCATTGATTAAGAGGCCATTACGGTACTTGTAACAGTCGACTTCACTCACCCGGATATCATTGGTGGCATGGTAGATTATGAATTATATAATTGCAATACAGAAGATCCATTCTCTAACGAACACGGATGTAACAGCTGTCCGGTTGTATCGGACATAGTATCAATACCCATCCACAGCTGTCGTGACACGTGATAACTCTTGGTAGACAGTCTTCAAAAAGTGTCCTTGACAATTTCACCGACTCGCCGACTGTCGAACCAATCAATTCATGCAGCAGTTCATAGGGATTGAAACATTCCATACTAGCAGCAGTTTTGCTCTCCCAGATCCATCAGGAAATGGCAATTTCAACAATAACAAAGTATGGGGTGGGGACGGGGATTGATATTATTCCCGATACCAGGGATGCCAGATTTTTCAGAGCCGGAACAAAATCGCATACCAAAACAGAGCCAAATCATATAAAGAAAGGACGGATGGAATCATGCCTTCACATAATTAATGTGATAACACATTTGCTACGAACCATCTAGGTCCTGTACATATATGGGTACTTTAACGTAAAGCTTTCAATAATCATTACAGAGCAAGATGTGAAATGACAACTAAATTGATGCAGTTCTGAGAGACTTTTTAGATATGTCTTCTTCAGGCCGGTTATGATAAAAACTTAATCACTTGAAACAACATTCGGTTTGAGAGAATTAAAAGCAGGCCTACTCATTATACAGGAAATCACTCAATTTTGACCTGAAGCCTGCTGGAGCCAAAAGGGAACCAAAGAGCCAATCAGTTATTTGTTAACTAAGGGCTTGTAAAACGAGCCAGAAGTCTAGTATCTGGCTCCAAAAAAGCCAAATCTTGCACCGTGCACAATATAACCAGAAGCCTGTCACGACTATGCCCGTTATGGATGGGCTCCACTTTATTGCAACTTGTGATTGGAATAGACATTAATTTTGGGAAATGTGTTCGGGTCACGGATGATCATGAGGTTTACAGTCGTGGAGGTTAGGAAACAACATTTAGACAGTAGGTATTCGAGGTTTGAATTGCTGTGAAGTTAGCATGCCTGTGAGTAGTAGTACCAGGTTCGACTTGCAAGCTGGCCTGAGTTCGATCCCCGATGGGAAAAGGAAATTTTCTAATGTTTGGTTTTTCCCTCAAAATTGATCTGACGCTGTAATTCGGTAAAAACCCAGAGTGGATCACTTTCCACATAAGACTGGCTGAGGGCCCACATTTCTCCCCTTTCATAATAATTAATAGAATGTCATATCACCTGACATCATAGATACTAAAACCTTACATTTTGAAGTGGTATTTGTTATTCGGGCATATAAAAAGAGCATGACCAGATTTTTGTCACGACTTTGTGGCACTCCTTTGCGGGAGGGCCCCATGTATATACCAACTACTCTGTTATTCATTCCCTCCATACCAAAATAATGGTCTGGAAAGATAAAAGCATAGCTGTCCTTTATTGACACATAACACGTCATTTCACTTCATCATGTTGCGCTTGAATACCCTCCTTGATAATAAATCTGGCGCAGACTAGCTCTTGTCTTTTATCCTCTGTTCTGGTTGTATAGTCGATTCCATTTAATCGCAATTCGGAAGATCACACGTTTTCTTAATCGCAATATTTTCTGCATAACAAAATGTTAAATGACTATATAAAAACCATTCTATTTTGGCACCTCCTTCTGATCACAAATTTACAACGTTTTCGGTGCTCTCAGGGCTTTGCGATTAAGCGGAGTCGATTGTATAATTAAAGGAGACAGCAAGCGTCTGTTTATTACATCCTACATCCCCCATAACACAGTAGGCAAAGTCACCACAAAAATGTATTGTCCTAAATGAATGTTGCTAAAACTAGCTTCCTTGCTTACGGTGTCTGGTGATGGTGTGGCAGCGTAAACCGTGCAATGTTTGATTTCCCAAAGGGCATTCATTTATTACAAGCATCCCTTTCTATATAATCATTTTACGCTATATTCCTAGTGTTCATTTTTGGTCCATTGATATATGATACTAGAACCACCGTTGCCTAACTGATTATTGATAATGATAATTTATTGTACCGTTTCGCTGAAAGTCCACCAGTTTTGTTCTCCATTCTGCAAATTCATCACTAATGCATGCATGAGCTGAGGAAATGCCAGAAGAGGGAAAAATGGTCGAGTGAATTTTGAAAAGGTTCCGTAGATCTACTGAAATTTTGACACACACGATTTCCCGTTGTAGAGTTATTTGATATTAATAATACATATAATCAAACGAACTCTCATAACGACTCATATTGAGGTACAGAATATCTGTTTCCGTAGATGATTTGGTTCGATAGTAACATTATACTTTCTTGTTTATTTCCTTGAGTATTTTCGAATCGCTAGCATTTCAGTCCAGTCCATCGGCAATCCTCCATAACCGCATTGCCTAGTTCTTGGGCCTGTAAGGAACATTTCGAATCGTCTCGTCTTTCATTCAGAGAACCACTGTCCTCTGGATAATTGCATTACACTTTTACAATATTGGAGTTTATTACATTTATGCTCCTTATCATCAAGTTTGCTTTTGCAAAGTTTAAGATATACCCATTGATTATTATCGAAGTTATTGAAAAAAATGGAGAGTTCGGAGTATATTATTATTATTATGTTTAGATCGACCTTTTTTTTTTTACCTTGACTCTTTATCCCCTTTTAGGTAGTGAATGATTGAAACCTTCATTCAACATTATTTTTCAACTTTCATTCAACATTATCTTTCATTCAACATTACTCGTAAAACGAGATAAAAGCAGGCATAATATCCAGATTTCAAATCCAGGCCTGTGGTCTTCACGTCCTAATTTCAGTCCTCTTCATTTACTGTTAGAAGAGTAATTGAACACACACCTCAAAAGAGCCAGTGCCCTCGGTTCTTGCTATTTTCTCAGGTAGAAGTGGATATGGGCAATGGACGCGAGGAGGAGGGAGGAGTGAAACAATTTGGCATTGGAAAGTCTGCTCCTGGCCATTGGAATTAAGGCTTCCATAATGAATTAATTTGTGAGTCTATCTAACTTTTGTCACTAACTTAACGTCTGCAATTGCAGAGGTTGACTATGGCGTTGGCCCACTGCAGTCCTGCTAGTGGAGACAGATTCGCGGACCACTACCATCCCATATGGGGGAAACTCTAGCTGGCGACGTAATGCCTGAGTTTGCGAAGAATATGAACTGTTGGCCCCTACAGAAGTGTTCCGCTACACCATAAGGAACTTTTACAGTCGGCACTGACACCAACAGATGAGGAGAGGGATTTCACACATGCGAGTGTGGAACACCAGTCACCGAGTGGTGGGCACTGCGTCTCTCTGTAAATCGATGAAGTAGATTGATTACTGCATTTGATCATTTCTGTACTCATCTTCTTGTAGGCACATATATTGTTAATGATGAGAATTGAGGTCATAACTATTCATCTGCCGCCCTTCCCCAACACTGTTAGCAAGAATACCATTGTAACAAAGGCTAAATTATACTTCACATGAATTGGAACTGTACTTACTATCCCCCGGCTCAAGGAGACAGGGAGTTGGGGAGTTCGCCCTTTGAACCTGTTCAGTGTCTTGTGATGCGATGCAGCTGCGAGTATAGTACTAACGGCTCTAATGAGAGTGGCCCAAAATGGACTGCTATCACAACTCATAAAATTTTGCGCGTCTTGGCAGTGTTCTTGGGTCCTTTCGTCCTTCCAGTACTCACACTACTCGCCATGAGGATAGGTGAATGCTTTGGTTGTTGGTGTTGTTGTCGTTAGATTTGCTGGTGTTGCTTTTGTCGTTGCTTGGCAGGATTTAATAATAACCAGGGATGGAGGGTTAGATCAACCCAGCCGATACAAGAAATATAAGTACTGGACAAGGGATGAAGGAGAAAACAGAGCGAGGGCAGGATGTTTATATCATTTTCAGTCCAATTTTGTACATTTGCTTAGTTTCTAAAGTGTTTCGTGTAACGAGATCTAATGAAAAAGAAGAGGACTTAGAGGAGATGACCTGACAGAGAGGTTGTATAGATTGTGAACAACTTTGCTCAGTAACGAATTCAGAGTAAACTTGGGTATGCTTTTATTGATTCGTACAAAAAGCTAAGGGAACGTTGGATTTTGGAATGATGTTTGTCTGTGGACGATGGTGAGAGATAGGAGTATGCTATCGACCGGGATGTATCCCCAACAAATTGTGGCCCCCGCACGACGGTGCCCACTGGGCGAGGGATGTATACATATGAGGCATCGTCTGACCCTGCGAGAAAGTTATGATAACAAGTGGCACCAAGGGAGAAAATGAATACTTGACTTGCCCAGTGATAAAAAGCCTAGCGTAAAGCCCTCATAAGGTCGTTGATGACTTAAAGCGGGAGAGGAGGGAAGGGCAAGGATTGGTCATAACTTACAGCGCCACGTTGTACATACAGATTGCTGTATGTCATAATACGTTAATATTAGACCAGGAGATGAGGTTTCTTGTTTACTGAGGGCGTTCTTCTAGAGTTGCGAATACTACAACGATAGTGATAGATAACCATGAAACAAGATGGCCACGTTATCATAGTAAAGGGGAAAGGCAGGGATTTACCATAACTTCGGCGCCTTGCTATACATACAGAACTGCTTTACGTTAATAATAATCAAGAGACCAGTTTTGTTGTTTACTGAAGGTTTCTTGTCGACTCACATAGACTAAAACGATAGTGAATGAAAACCACGAATATTTCTATTCTTAGTAAACCATAGATCTTTTCGTTCTTAATCATAGCTTGATCGGAAGATTACATGTTATTTGAGTCAATCCACGAACCACGAAAGACAGGTTGCTAAAGTAAGATGCCATTCTGCAAAGTACATGCATCATGTATTATTGTATACAGTATCACTCTTGCGTTCAAGATCTAGCCCATTATCTTATGGGACCCTTGCATTATTATGTAAAAAAAACAAACGAACAAAAAAAACCACAATATGAGCAGAATTGAAGGTGCCTGTAGAAGAGTGAGGAAACAGTCACTGACAATTCTAACTTCTAGGTATGAAGATGCCAATGTTTTTGCCACTGTTGGCTGTATAAGGTATGTAGGGGGGTAGGATGCTAAAATACTTTCCATACGTCCTTTAAATCTTCCTCTAAATTTTGACACTTGGACAAATATCCCAAAACAATTAGATTTGAGAACTTTGGCAGTGAATCAGGTTGCCTAGTATTTTAGGCTTTTTCACAGAGCAACATGGTAAACTAACCCACCCAGCAACAACCACACAGTTTATACTTGAGTGGCAATACCCCACCTATTATGCGCCTACAAAAGTTGTCTCATCTATCCAAGTCTGTTAATTTCAACCCAATCTTTTTACTCCTACACCCCCACCCCCCACCCCTTACCTACCATGCCAGTTTTGTAATTTTTATAGGGACTATTTAAAATTCCATACCCTCATATCAGGTACTATTAGCATCTTCATACCTTTGATGGTCCAAGACCTACTATTTTGAGGAACTTAGTTTTCCCCGCCAACCTGACGAAATCTATCGCCCCAGAGCGCATGGGAATGAGGGTAAGGACAATACAGGACATCAGATCCCCGGTGGGTTAACTAATTAACTGGGGCAACCTAGTCACTTGAGGGAAAACATAGCTTAATTAAGAGGAAGAAAATGTCCAGTGGTTCACAGACGTCAGGTTCTGTACTTTTGTCGTGTGTGAACCCTAGCCTATTCATGCGGCGACAGCCAGGAAAGGAGAGGGGAAGTGGACAGCGGCGACGTGAGATTATACTATAGCTATCTTATCTTGTTGCTTACAACAATATGAAGTTAACTTCTGCATAGTCAGGAAACAAGAAAAAACAATTCATTGTGTTATCTGAGTCTCATATTTATGTTAGACACCCGCTGATTACCACCGGCACGCAGGGGGAAGCAAGATAGTCATTTGCCCACAACTTCAGTTGATACAGACTTAACTGACAGACCTAAATCTAGTAACGATCATAACATATAGACAAGTCTAACAAAATAAAAAATGGCAGCTTTGATTCGACTATCCAGTGCTTTCAGATCACACTGGCCATGCAATATGTGTATGAAGACAAAGGTGGTGGCCCCGAAAAGCCTGTTGATGGGCAAGTTAGTTATCTATGGATTTTTGAAAAAAAAACCTAAAAGAAGAGAAGGAAATGAAAATCAAACATTTTCCCCTTTATAACTCAGGTTCCTGTTCCAACTGTCACGGTTATAAATTTAATGTTCCACTGCATAACTAGCAGTTTACGGCTCGTAATTGCTCGCCTTTTACCGTGCCTCTTCTCACAGCTGCGAAGGTCAGACTAATCATAGCACTCTCAGCGCGGTTAGGGCTCATTAATTATTTGTAAACTTTGTCGGTACTATGAAACATACTATCTCATTTGGTGGCAATTTGTTCAGTGCACGGACTTCATCGGTTATAAGATCACTGCCGCACGGATTTGGAACCGGGTGTTTATGGCTAGACCCTGAGAATCATTAGCCTACAGCTTTCACGTGCGAAGATACCAGTGTTTTTTCCACTATTGACTGTGAAAGATCTTACATCCCTCACAGACTGTCTCGAGCCGTAAAACTCCTATGCATACTTTTTAGCTCTTCCTCCAAATTTTGACACACAGGAATGTGCAGCAAGACCAGTTAGGTTGTGAGAACTTCGCCAAATAAATAAGGCTACTTAAGAGTTTAGGCCTTTTCACAAAATGGACAAGACAGCCTTACTTGACTTGCAACAACTACACATTTTACACCATCACGGCAAAACCCCTCATATTCAGAGTACAAGAATAGTTGCATCTATTTAAGTCTTTGAATTTCTGAGCCTACAAGGGTATTTGCATCTCTATCTAATTTTGAAATTAAAATCCAACCTCTTTTTCACCCTTTCCCATGGCCAGTTTTGCAGGGACTGTTTAAAATTAGCTTTAGCCTTCCTCTGTCCCTCTTTTCCTCACATGCCCAGCACTCAGAGATGAAAGTCCAAACGTGGGCAACATTAGTATTATGGGTAACTGCAGTCCATTTTACTACAATTCGGCGATAAACATTTTCACGAGCTTCTATTTTTGTCGGCAACATTCCCGATTTGGACTTGTAAGAAATGGAGGATACATTTGAATATTTTGAAATTATTTATTATCTGAAATTTCTGTGGCCTTGCCATCTTTTCAATAAGCTCGAAGTTTAAGGCACGAAACTGCACACATACGATTTAGGACTGGATGAACAGGAAACATTACATCCAACTACGGATGGTTTCTATTTACAGTGATCAGCTATATTACTAGTAGTGCATTGTAGTGCCTGATTCATATCAATGGCGCCAAGTATGAATTTTAGGTCCATGGTTTCGCCGCTTGATCAAAACGGAAGAAAAATAATGTGAGCATAAACGGTTGCAATATGAGTTGTTGCACAGCAGTATGTCATATCATTGTATACTTGAAGGTTATATCTTCTCTTGTATCACTGTCTGCTAATGGAAAGGAAAAAAAATAACCACAAAGCTCCAAAGACAAAAAAAAAAAAAAACTGTCATCAGTGTGGTCTTGATTACGAGGACAAACACTATAACCAAATGACCATGAGGATATAATCATACCATTCATACCACACCCTGGTGGTATTGAACATCCTTGTGATGTTAAGACATGTTAGTTCTAGTGTTGCACATGTATATTAATAAACACTCTTTGCCCATGTAGAATGGATACAATTCTGATATTCAACAATGAAAAAAAAATTCTGACAAGAATTAATGCCATGTAGTGCATCTATTTAGGTCTTCAACTTAGGTTTTAATTCCCACACTTTACTGGACTCAAGATAATCACTAAGAGCATTAGGATTTTCATTTCCATCATGACAACCATCAGTCTCATCATCTTCACTACTGAGAAGAATTATCATAACCTGTTTACTATTGTTATTGTTTCAACGTTGTTCTAGCCTACTGTTGTATGTTGACTGAATAATAAACGTTTAAAACAAAAAAACGAAGGAGGAAAAAAAAGTTCAGCTACGGGTCCAGCAGGCAACCCCAAAATTTTATAACGGTATGGTCAGAGAGAGAGAGAGAGAGAGAGAGAGAGAGAAAGTTGTGAGAAAACAGAAGGTGTAACTTTAGCGAATCTTCTACTTTATGCACTATGCTGTACACATGTGTTTATTAAAATTTGTTCATAACAGCTGCGTTTAACTTTTCGTGTTTCAACTTCATCGTACGCTGTTGACCATCTTTTAGCTGTAAACTTAACTCACTGTCTACATCAATCTTTTAAACTTTTATACGTATTCTTCATTCTAATCTATAAGTAGGTATGTCAGTGCAGTGTGTAACCTAGAGTACGCCTGAAGGCGTTTGAGGTCGAAAATTTGCTACATAAAATATGTAGGCCTAATGTAATAATAATACCTGAACAGTTTACATCTGTTCTAGCAGTTCCTGAAATCTAAAATTCTTATATGGTGCCTAGGTGATGAGGAATAAGAAAACTATTCGTTTTCAACCTTTCAGAAAGTTTTCCCGGAATTGTCACCGTAAAGGAGGAAAATACTGTGATAGATTTAATAATGACAAAGCTTGCTGGTGTAGGGGAGATGGTGCCAGCAGGGATTATTTGTAACATCAGAATGGTACATCTGGCCATCCTGTTTTCAGTTGCCCACTTCTGCTTTGGCCAGGGCAAATGCACGCCAGTCATTTTGGGCACGCGGTCGCTCTTAAGAGAAAAAGAGTGAGTCAATGATTATTTTCTCCCAGTTCTTTAGAAACACCTTATTGATTCCACTTAGCCATAACACAGGCCTCCAATGTTCTAATCAAACAGTTTTTGTAGCTTGGATTTATGAGTTGCCTGGTCTTTTGGGATGCGTTTTATTGGTTCCCTAGTGGATACGTTCAGAAGCTAGGGTGGCTGATAAGAGCTATATGACTGAATTTAGCGTTAGAGCGGGTAAAGCTGAGATAGAAAATGTTTCTGCACTACGGGGCTATAGACAAATGGGCTATCAAGTGTCGTCGAGTGTGTAAAGAAATGCTTGCTGTTGATGTCGATTTTGAAATACAAGTAAGTAAGGCGCAAGGGGGAATGGAGTAGGGAGGGAGGAAGGTTAGAAAGATTGATAGATGAACAGATATACAATGGTAGATAGTAATATCTAATTTTAGTGATTGATAGGGATAAATAGACAGATGATGGGTGAGCGGAGGGACGAAATGTGGCTAGTGATAGACAACGATACATATCGATTATAATAGGAGACAATTAATTGATGAATGGAAGGAAGGAGGGAGAAAGAAAGTGTTAGGCAAACTGGTAACTCAAAAGGGAGATTGTGGTAAGGATAGAAGATAGTCGAACAAAGACGGAGGGGGAAGTAAGCAGATGGGCGAAGTGATACATGGATGGAGACGAGCGGATCCGAAATTTCAGACTTCTATTATTTGGCCTTAATAGCCATAACCAGTTTTTATCAGCCACTTAATAGAGCTTCGGCAATGATCATGAATTCTTTAACACTTGACGCTTTCACCGAGCTCATAGAGAATGCGGTTTGAATTACTGGGCGATCATTGAATTCTGGAGCTACGCACACAATGCGTTCAGAGAATAGGGATGTATCAAGATCTGTCCTGCATACAAGGCCGATACCCGCTGTACTGAACAGACTTCAAACTTTTGACAATTCTGTTTGGACAAACTGATGAAAAATTGAACAATAAGCTGATTTGATGTGGTTGTTCACTGATGCGGAAACCACTCCTCACAATATGCATAAGGCATAGGATTTGTTTTACTGTAGTACTAGATCAAACAAGTCTGATGATACCCTTCATTTGAAACATTCGAGCTTTACACCAGTTTGTTTTTTTTTCAATTTTCTGATGCTCATAATGGTTGCAATCGGAGGATTGATCTAGATTATCTACACTGTTAATAGTCTACATTAATTAATAATATTAATTCTTCCCACCTACGTGGTGTTTGGGAGTGGCATTCTCCACCTTAAGGAACATACAATCTGAAGGATAGACAGATGAATGTACACGAACAGAGAGATAGAAAATTAATTTGTCGGAAAGAATGCTAAAAAGCAATATTTTTCTTTGATTTGGAAGCGTAGGTGTAAACGAGTGGAGGAAGGGAGATGGGATGATAATCACAGAGATCACGCTTCACAGATAAAACTAACAACTTTACATCTCGTCCATTATGCAAGCGAACCGCCTTGACGGAGCACAACGTTGAAAACAACAAGAGTCGGAAGAAGAGCAAAATATTAACTCCGCTGTGTTTACAAAATATACGAATATACACACGGCTGCATCTAAAGGCTCGAAAATTGCTTAGGGTCGAGGCGTTCAAATCACACTGGAGGATATCAAATTGGGTAAGACAGAAAATAATGAGCCAATACTTTTATTGCCAGCCAGACAGCGATGCTCTGGGGAAGCTTCGTGTAGTTCCACATCTTCTAACGGAAAAGAAGCTAGCAAGGGATGGCTTTTCACAACACAATCAAGATTAATTCATAAAGATGTGGCTGGTCTCCAGAGACGAAATGTTGAGAGATAGGTTATATTACAACAGTGGTTAAGTTTGGCTGAATATCTAGGCCCGTGGGTATGAAAGTGTCGTAATCATGAAAGCATTGTTCTAAAAGGGGCAATGAATAATCCAGAACAACGAGACTGGTGTAATGGCTAAGTTTAGTTTCTATGGTCCGAATTTCAAGCTGCACTACCTAGATAGAATAGAGTTGTTACCCTCTGCTTAGGCATTGTGTCCGTGGAAACACTGGCACAGTCTTTGATTCTGCACTGTCCCCTGATTCAAACTGGCATGATAATATGGTGTGGTGATTTGTGATTTGCTCTTTTAATGCATACACAGACAACCACTTACATACAGACAAGCAGGCATTCAGACAGACAGATGGATGTACTTAGCCCAAGAGATAGTTATTCGGTCTGTTATTGGTTTTCTAATTAGATGAAGAGATAGCACTTGTTCTGAAAGGTGATGAAGGAAAGTGTTCTTTTGAGAGATCACATCAGCTGATGGACTGATCAGCTGATTAATTATCAGGGAGATGGCATGAAACGTTCACAGATTGTGTTGATTGTATAAAATGTCTAGCTAAGCCATATTTGAGTTTCAGTACCAGGCTTGTTCAGAATTGGGTTAGTTATCTCATTAATTCACCAGAACCACCGCCCCGTTCACCATTCACCAAGGATTTTCACGACTTCGTCACAAGCACACTGTGTTGTTTGTGCATGGGACCATACTGAGATAATAATTAAGTTGGTGTTCCGAGCGTCTGTTTTACTTCTCACTGGCGGTGTGTAGTAGAAGATCCAGTATATCATAATGAATTAAGTACAGTACATTCCTCCTTAGGTTTTAGCGGGACATAGTTGGGAAAATAAATTTCCTTTCCCATTTTAACAAGAAAAACTGAAAGTTCTTTGATGCTGTTGTTGTTTAATTTTCAGGTGATTCTTATCGCCCGCAAATGCCAACTTTCACTGACTTCTGGGGTTTTATATCCAGAGCATTTCCATGCATAATTAAGTCAAACACACTGCTCTTTCTCTGTTGCTCTGTTACTGGAGCTAGTTCTGTCAGTATGCTTAGTTGACATGGCAGTTGCATTCGTAGAGTGGACAATAACCTAGTACTACTACAGATGAATCTAATTAGGGTTTCTTTATTTCTGCTGGTTCAGTATTTATGAATGTAAAAAAAAACAGTCTGCAAGGTATATCTGTCGCACGTTTCATTTTCTCGCAAATGCACAAAAAAACGAGTCCCTCCTCGCTCAGTGAAAGCACATGTAGCTTATTGCGGTCAGGGACAGAGCCCAGGACCATTCCCAATAAAAGTGTCAGTGACAGTAACACGCTCGACTGTGAGTCCACAAAGTAGTGACGCTTCTCTTGCTGTAGTCTTCGATGTCGTCATCAGTGATGTCGCGTCATTGGAGCCAGTGGAGCCATGACACCACCTCTCTCTTTCCCACTGTCCTACTGACTGAAATAAATTGATGTGATCTATAGAAAACAGTACCATGTTTCTTTCCGCCTTCTTCTAAAAACAAAAAAAGATTTCTGTTAACTATGTTTGTTTCCATGATTTCTTTTGGCGATACTGACTTAAGGCGCTCGTTGCACTACCTTTTGGCTTGATGTTTGCACTTGCTAGATAAGCTAGTCTAACTGAACTAACTAGACTGGTGATGGGGTAAGGACTCAACAATGAGTATGGATGAATATGGACCGACCCCAGAACCGAAATTTCTGTGGCTCAAAGCAATAGCACCTAAGCTACCCAAGCATTTGTAGAAAGGGACTTAACACCGCGGCGCCACGCTCAGAATTGACAAAATGCCTGTTTAAATGGTAGTTGCTAGAAGATACTAGCCTAAACTTTTGAGTTACAGCCGTTCTTAAACTGTGAAGATAGACAAACAAGCAAGTGTTTACTGGGAAAAAATATCAACATCGTGATGACAACAGTGATACTACATGTAATTAGAACTTGCATAGCTGCGCAACGTAATGCTGTCTAGAGATAAAGTATAAAGATATCGTTCTGGACTTACAGTTTAGTCTACCCTACAGTCGACAGTATAACGGGTTCAATTTTTACAATTGTTATTTTTAAGAAAGGGCAAGTCAAGAAGTATCGGCGGATCGCGCGGATAGCGGAGAGGACAGGGCAGTATAACAGGATTAGTTTCCATCAAGTTTAATCATTAATTTGATCCGTTCAGAGAAATAGTTTCAAGTTTCAAGTTATTTATCTAGGCATAAGCCAACCACATACAATATAATGTTACATCAATACAAAGGAACAAATGAAAAGGTAAAGAAAATATATAAATATACACATAACTGTTACTAAGTTACATTTAGTCATTGGCGTCACTTTCTTTTTCTCTCTGTTTCACTCTCCCACCAACTTTCTCTTTCATTATCTTACACACACACGCTCTCTGGCACTCACCCATTCTCTCCATCTAATGATAACAGTTATAACCTCCACAGCATCCCATTTGAACAGACACATAATTATTGTAACAGAAAACTAACACCCTTGTGTCACTTAAACTTACAAAGGCCACTGTCTCGACTCAGATGGGTTTGTTTTCATGTTTCAGATACTAGATGTTGCTGAATCAGTTGTTTCTATTGTAACGATCAGAGAGATAGTAAACAAGCAGTCTGCAAATTCCTAGGCAGAATGAGGTTTCTCTCGTGAAATTCGGGGAAAAACGTAGCGCTCTCTGATGTGAACCCTGCGAATGAATTCAGATTGGTAAAGTGTCCCATCATGCTTTATCTCCCTTTTTATACCCTTGGCGGGCCTTTAAGGCTATGTACGTCCCAACATGAAAACCCCCATCACTTTCGTCTAATCCCCACATCATGTCGGTCCCTCAGAGATGATCACTGGGGTCCCACCCGGCTGTATTGGCTGCATTATTGATTGCGGTTTTCCTCCTCTCGCATCGTGACAGTCCAAATTTTGATCTTTTGCCAGTGTATCTAATGTATCTCCATCTCATACAACATTCACCTTCACCACCGGTCTGCAGTAATTATGGAGCTAATGGGCATTGGTCACTTCATATCAGTATAATGGTATAATGGTTGCCAGCAACAACTATTTTGTTTCTCTCTTGCTCACAATGCTACTCAATATTTTAGCATTTCCTACACCTGCTTAGTAAACACGAGAACGACTACATTGTGTGAAATTTTGTTGAGTTTTTACGTAATGTTTGGATGAATTGAAATATATATATACATTATGAGAAATAACCAACAAATATGTTAAACGTTATTAAATTATTTCGTTAATAAAACGAAGGGCAAGAAATTGGGGCATACAGGACGTGTTGCGTTAGAGTTGAAACACATACAAGCCGAAGGTTCTTAGAAAGATTTAAGATTTGTTGGAATCGAAAAAATGGTTATCAGCAGAAACGAACATCATCTCATAGATTTACGAGCAAGATACATTTGTAGGTCAACTCACAAGTTTACGAACATGAAACATCTATACATCATCTTACAGATTTACAAACATGATACATTTATACATCATCTCACAGATTTACCAACAAAATAATCTATTTTAACACCTAATATTATCGTAAAGTCATGAATTCATTTCTACGGTGTTTCGATGTATCTTACTTATCTCATGAAACAATACGTGCAGCCATTGCTGTTTCACTACTTTAACATGACATGAATCTGTGTTTTGAGATATCCTAAAGGTATATTCTGATGCCCCTTTGAAGTCTTTCCTATTCGTTTTCAAAACAAGGCATGAACTGGGTTCTCTGCAAAGTCAGATTGTTATGTTGTGTAATTTTATGAGTGACCTTTATACATCCCACCGAGTCACCATGCTTGTCACAAATTCAGGTCGAGTGTTCCCAGTGACATCACTATTATGTCGTTTCATGTGATCCCGTGAGCTATTACCAAGTCCCTAACACATGGTACCATATGGATTGCATGATCCTGATAATTAGGCTAGTTTAACATCTCCTGAAATCCAATAAAGTACAAAATAATACTTCGCGTATAACATGGTACCACAGTGAAGATTAGAGTTGACTTCAGATGGATCTGGCTCCATGGTGTCGGCATGAGTCGTCAACATTCTCATTTTCTGTTCTCTCCTCCTGGTAGGATTACGCCATAAGCAAACACAAAATATCAGCATTACAAGCTTTGTCCTCGTCCGGACCCAATCAACACTCAACATTACATCTTCAGGGTATTTCCGTGCACATATGGAATGAGGTATTATGCTGCCCGCTGGTTTCCTTCTATTGGCATCATTTATAATTTACTAGGTGGTAAACGCAAGTTTGGTCAGCGACAGAATATCCCCGATATGGTATTTCGTTACGCACTTTCCACATTTGCCTAAGTTATATTTTGATGATAGAGTTGTTTATATTATTATGATCTTTCATTTATCTTCTATTTTCTATTAAAACAAAGGTGGAGATTTGACTCTTTCTTGTATCCCAGTTTTACAAGTTAAACCACATCTGCCTCACTGTTTCGCTTTGAGCAACAGGTTGAGAGGCTAAATTTGTCAAAACCTCAACAAATGACTTTGACGAATATGAAATGAGCGTGACGATATCGTCACCGTCCCCTAATACTGTCGTAAATGCAAATCTACCAAGAATCAGTTACGACAGTGTTAGGAGACGGTGACGATATATTGTAACGAACTAGCAAAGGGAAGTATCAATTTAAGAACCACTTTACTGGCCCATAGGGTGAATGTAGATAGTTAGCCGATGATATCTTGAAAATCTATGCCAACATTAAATATAATTTCTCTTTTTGCCTTTACCGTGCAAATGTGAGTGAATACGGTGAAAGAAAGATAGAGCAAATTATAAGAAAGCTGGAGTTACAGTGTGGTTGGAGATTTTATGTTGGCTAGTAATAAATGGTTTGTCTGGGCCGTAACGCGCAGAAAGTCGGGAACCGCTTCCGCGGACAACCGGACAATTGTGGCACCTGCCGTTGTTAATACGAACTCTCTTATATTGTTTCGGATTATGTCATTTACACATATATCATGTATACGGCAGTGGATTAACATCGGCGCGAGATGCTGTAAGTTGTCCGTGGGGAATGGCATGTCTAGAAGCAGTCTGTCGAATTTTCTGATGTCAGCCAGCTATCAAAATGTAATATTCCTTCCCATACCAGTGTGGGCTTTCCCAAACCAATGAGCTGACCGTATGAGATAACTTCTTGCCCTGGTGGAACATCATTGTTTGAATAAGCTGGTTGGTTGGTTGGTTTCTTCCTGATCCCTGCCAGTGTTATGGCATAATAAATTATTGAAGTGAACCAGTCTATCTGAGTATGTGCTGTTGATTCTTGACAGAAAATCCAGTGAGCGACAGGAAAATAGAGAAGCTAGACTATATAATAATACATGAAATTACCAGCTCAAAAGTTATGACATCGAGAATGCCGCTAAAATAAGATAGAATATAGTCAAAAAATTTACAGAAGACATGTTTGTATTTCTGTAGTCCCATGCAAGAATCCGAAAATCAACATAAATAATAAATTTAAAGTAACTCGTGTCAAAGTTACGAAACTTCAATCACCCGTGAATGCTTGGAAGAGTCAGTAAAGTCTTGGTAATGTACTAATAGTACATATCTGTCATTTGATAGTCATACATTCTTGTCTTTAAACTTTATTTTCAGCCTCATTTCATTTTTTTTGGCAATTTATGTCACAAACCGAACTTCTGGTTTTTCGAGTTATGCTTGGGGTCACTGATGTGTAGCTGTGCTTTCTGGGTCTTTGACGAGTGATTGGATCACGATTTGAATGTTAAAAATCACAGAAAACACTAAAAAACTGTATGTATCACTCCCACTCATGCGGGGCAGGCGTAGTTGGACGGGTCAGTAGGCCAAGCATACCTATCTTTCGTCAGTTCCAATGCCTGCGCTCTCTGACTGGTTTTCCACCAGCAGTGAGCGCGGACACTTAGACTAGTGATGATTGGATTTTCGCAGTATGAAAAAAATAATAAGGAAAATGAAGGAGTGAGTTGATCGGAACGTAAAACTAGTATCCTACATCTTCCGACTGGAGGGTCATTTGTGAGGAGACTTCAGATTCTTTGTTTTAATGGCGTAACGGCTGCATATGAGGTCTATTTAAGTGTCTTTTATTTCAAATCTTTGCGTCCTGACCTGTTCGTTACACGGGTCATAGAATAGTATTTAAACGGTGAGAAAATCTTTCTCTGTCTCTCTGCCTCCCTCCCTCCCCCCTCCCTCTCTCTTTNTCTCTCTCTCTCTCTCTCTCTCTCTCTCTCTCTCTCTCTCTCTCTCTCTCTCTTTCTCTCTCACTCTCTTTCTCTCTCGTGTTTAGAAGGAATGAAAACGTATTTTAAAGATGTATCCGTGCTGACGAACGAACAACTTCGTATTCCACAAGAAAAGAGGATTGCACGTTACCTTTCCTTTGACACAAAGAGTTGTAATTCTTTATAAAATTATTCGCGCTGTAACTATAAGTTTCTGAGCACATGCAAGAATACCGCCGTTAATAAACACCAAAGCAGCTTAAAATTCTCAGCATAACAATTGAAATGACAATAGAACTGTTATTTACCACGTAGGGAATTTGTTTAACAATACCATGTTATAGTGTGCTACATTCATTCATAATATAAAATACACATTGAATGACTTACTTAATATGAGTACACAATGTAATAACAGAAATCTGTAACAAAGTCATTGCTAATCGCCGCGTTGTAGCCCCCCTCCCCCTCCCTCTGCCCTTTTCCTTTCCAGCTGTACAGCCAGGTACTAATTTACACCTGAGTGAAGTTAGGGAAAGGAAGTGAAGTGTCTTTCCCAAGAACACTACAGCACAATCCACACACCTTAAACAAACTTTAAAGATGCAAAGTTTCATATAATATCAGGCTTATGTGGAATGCGACCTGCTAGGCCTGTATGGACGATTTGTGTGCTTGTCTGTACGATGAATACATTATGTCTGTACTGTTATTGTGCGTATCTTTGACAGACAGAGACAAAGAATTAGAATTGGTGCAGGACCAAAATCACGAATCTCGCCGAAGCATCAAATGAATCCATCTATCCATATGGACTTTGACATTTCAAAGGTTCTCCCAGCGAAAAAAGCTCACGGATAGTTCCTCTAGAAATTCGCTAGCGATGACACTATCATGTATTTGTAATCTGTGTATGAATGAGCGGACGTATGTGTGGATGTGCGTGTGTGTTTGTGTGTGTGTTTGTTTTCTGGTACTACTTTACAGATAAATGGCACAAGTCAGATTTTTTTTCTCCTCTGCAAGCTGTCCGACTCTAGAGCACTTGAATTTGTCATTCAAAGTGTGAACATCGTTGTTTTGATTCCATCGTAGTGCAGATCTAATAATCAAAATAAACATCCGATAGTATCTCTCTTGCCCTAATGGACCAGACAATAGTTCTCATGAATACTTCATTGTAGCCACTGAGGCCACCCATGCCACTGCATTTGATGACCAGCACTGCTTATTTTACGACATCTGTGACCACCAACACGATCAGTCTTGTTTGTTCTTTCTTGCACAGTGGTTTTGCAATATTCACACAGTGTATTATTCGTCCTTTCATCTATTTTATGAAGTGACAGATGGCAAGTGCTCAGAATTGCAGATCATGATCTACTTATTAATTATTTGCGGATATCACGTTTGTATTAGAGGAAGCTGGGAAGGTTGGCATGGACGTGGAAACTTTTTAGATTAGTCGTGAACCAAATTGCAGAACAGTACTGTCGAAATAAAGTCCCCACAGTTCTTTTGGGGAGTAAAGAGAATAGACGAGAGAGAGAGAGAGAGAGAGACACTGATAAATTGCTGCATAATCGCATACTTTCCTTGGGACCATTAGACCGTGGGCCCCATTGGCTTGATATGGGAAAGACAAACTGTCTGCATTTATTGAAAGGGTGTGCTTTGCCGAGAGAATATCTCGATGAGACGAATAGTAAGTGAAGTTTAGCTTGTTCCGCTCATTTGCTTTGATTAAATTACGCGAGAATATTAGCATACAGTAAAGTTATTATGGGACCGATAGATAAACTGTAGATTGCTTCATGATCTCTGTTTAAATTGTTTTTCCGTATGAACGTATCGTCAGCTTACTGTAGTTGCTGAAGTTGCTGTATTGTTGGCTACCTTAAACGAGCGTACAAGGATTAATAAATAATTGTTCTGACTGAGCCAGTGTAAAAAGTCTGTGTTGACAATACACATGTACTTCAAATGGGTGTCCAGTTGTGAAAGACGAATCATGTCCATGCCCATCATCCACCCTAGACCTCCCTGCTTCCATTTGGTTTTCTGCCGCGAAAGCATCCTTTATCTGCACACAGTCGACAATATATTATTCTCTGTGAGTGCC
Source organism: Ellobium chinense (assembly GCA_033807755.1). NCBI lineage: Eukaryota > Metazoa > Mollusca > Gastropoda > Ellobiida > Ellobiidae > Ellobium > Ellobium chinense. The sequence goes on along the minus strand of JAWQUT010000002.1, from coordinate 4,251,861 downwards.
TGTTTCAACGGCTGACCCAGTTTTTGTACTCTGTAGTGTCCTAGACTTGTTCTTCGACAAGGCAACTGAATACCATTTGTTCATTTGTCTTACTAATTACTTCTCCACAGTTACATTCCCCCTCCCCCTTTCAGTCTCTTCTTCCTCTTCTTTCATTCACCTTCTTTTTTTCCACTTTTTCCTTGCTTCTCTTCCCGCCACCGCTTTCTATCTATTTCTGCTCCTTCTTCTCATCCTCCGTCTGTCCTATCTTTCTCCCTCTTTCCTTCTTCTTTCAGCCGCTTTTTGCGTTTCCTCCTTTTGAACTTCTTGTATATCTCCCCCCAATATTCTTGCCTTTATTTCACTCAGCCCTTCTTCACTGACCGCTTCCATTTCTGTTATTCTTTCACTTCCTCACCTCTCTTACATTCCTTTATTTCTTTCATCCTTCCCTGCCCTGTCTTTCTTTTGTTCATCTTTCTTTTCTCCACCATCTTATTCCATTCTCCCCTCTTCTCCCATTTCCATCTCCCTAGCTTTCTTTTCAGTTCTCACGATTCTAATGGTCTTCCCTCGGGAGAAGCTCGCAAAGAGTGAGTGAGTGTGTATGTAGTGTGTGTGGGAGGGAACGGTGGGGAGGGGAGGAGGGTGAGTGAGGAAACGACTGACCGAAAACTATACACTTAATGATTACATAGTTATAAAGCTACCAAGAACTAATTAGAATCCAGGTCATACGTAAGATGAACACTGTCATAAAGCTTCGCTCTAAAAAATTTCATCGACAGAGAATCTCCCTGGAACCACTACCATTAAGTGTGTAGCAGGGACGATAAGCGCTGGTCACTTCATTAGATGGAAACTGACCACTAATAGTCTGGTGCGCAGACCCTAGTATAATTTAATATCATAATTGACTCTCCTTTGAAGGGAAGGGTAATTTAATATTCCTCAGTCCCAATCCCATCCATTCTGGCAAATTCAAGATGGCGTCCCTTGGTGACACCACCTCTCTCAGCCACTATTAATTAATTACAAAATTGTTACAGGACTGGGTGCGGAGTGGGCGTTTGAATTTTTGTCGCTCACAGATGAAAACAAATTATAACATTGTGAGGTCGGTTTCACGCAGACAAAATACAATGCAGAAAGTCATCGGGAAAACGTCACGTTAGACGGCTGATCAGGTTGAAAAGCTTTGAAGCAAAGGAATACAGTCGCATAGAGAAAGGATAATCTTGAAGATGTCTAGTGCAGTTCTGAAGTGATCATAAATTAACTGATCACACAGAAAAAAGCAGCCTGCCATTAGCCGCTAGCCGCCAGTCCCGCGCAGAAAACTGAAAGTCGTTAGACAAGTTCCATTTCCCTCATAACTAAGCCGCGAGTAGTCAAATGAAACTTGTTTTTCTTTTTGTAACAAAAGTCGTGATCTACTATATAGACAATGATTTATAGACCGGCAGCTAACGACTTTAGAACTTTGTGCAGTGGTGGACGGAAATCCAGTTGTTACCTTCTTCCTACGACTTGATACGCTCTGCGTGACACCGATCTAACCTTTCTAATGTTGCGTGCGATTGATATCTGCAAATTATAAGGGGGATAAATTAGGTTTTACATTAAGACTTTGATCTTAGCCAGACTTACTTGAAACGGTTACATTGTGAAGTCCCTTCGTTGGCATGGAATATCGTGAAAGTCTGGTGTCGTGAACAGTGGCGGATGAATTAACTCGAACTCGTCTGATGAAGATTAATGAGGTCTAGCTGTATAGCATATACCATCGTTAGAGAATGATGCCTACAGTTTTAGCGCTGGATAATCGAGATATATGAAGTCTAGTCTTGCGGTATAAAGACCTCACGTAAAGCAAATTACGTTGGTAATTTGCGAGCTTCTGAGGTGTAGTATTTTCTCCTATGAAATCTGATACAAAGAAATGTCTGATATCCAAACTTTACTCGTCTCACAAGTAGGGTAGACTCTTGTAAGGACTTGCACACAACAATATGAATGTTAAAAGTTCTATTGATTTGTCCTCAATCATTTTCACAAAAAAGATTGGCGGCAATATTATTGCCTTCCCTTAGCCATACAATGAGTCTTGACAATTTAGTGCATGCGCGGTGGTTCGTTGAGAAATTTTACAATAAAGTTTAGTCAAAGCCAGCGGTCCAGAAGACTGCTGACCTTATTGATGCGAAATCCCGCATTCGTCCGCTTCCGGTGCCAAGGCAAGTCGCATCTGAGCGCAAGGTTGGTATTCATGCTGTGCTTATTGACAAATGTTTCGTTCTCCATCAAACATCTGACAGATCTCGGGTAACTGATATGAGAAGTGAGGTTTGCTAATGCTAAAATCAATCATTCTGCTGCATGAAGGTCTGGGCTTTGCCGATGAAACTGTGAATTTTTAAAATGTTTTGGGCGCATATTAGTTTCTCTGTCTACGCGTCTGGTCGTTTGGTCCATGTTGACATACAGGGTCTTATAAGTTGATTAGTAGTGAACGATCTTTTACAAGCCACCACAAATATGATTTGTTTTGTTTACGAATTAGCGCGCGGGATGCTTGTTATTGCGAATGAACTGACACAGCAGGACATTCCAGGAAAAAATTGCCATCAAAGACGCCTTTAGCCCTTTTGCTCCCGATACTGCGCAACATTGGTTATGAAAAATTCTGAAAGTATTGTCACATATGACACATGTGCATGGCGAGTACCATTACGGAAGAGCAATAGACTATTCGCTTATCTTTGGCGAACTATTCCTGGAACTGACTAATGTGAGCTTTTAAATAAGAGTAGATTAGAACATTTAGTATTAAATTTTGCTCTGCATTAAAGGTAGTAGGAACATGTAGCAGAACAGCCTTCACTGAAAGTACAAGAAAGACAGAGTTTTGTTGTTTTGGTTTGTTTTGTTGTTTTGTTGTTGTTGTTGTTTTTTTTGGGGGGGGGAGGGGGGGGNGGACTCAGTCTGTTGTGAATTTTTTTTGGTAACCCAATTGCAGTGCCTGTTTGAAAGTTAATAGTGAGTGTAATAAAGAGGAAAAAATAAGATGTTTCAGATAAAGTGAAAATGAATGAATGAATGAATGAATGAATGAATGAATGAATGAATGAATGAATGAATGAATGAATGAATGAATGAATGAATGAATCAGTATGCTTTTACAGCAACCTTAGAATGCACTGTCTATTGGACCTTGAGACAGGTCGTATTTACCAGAACCACTCTTATTGATCTCTGTGTTGTCAGCTGTGGGCGGACCTAAATACTGATAGGTCTATGAACATAACGACAGACAGTACGAGCGTGTGGATACTGTGAATCCGGCTAGACTATAGCTTCGTGTCACATCACATATTTTACATCCTTGCGCCCATGATGATGTAAGCTTACATTGTTCTTGGCCGTTTGCAGTTGCACTCACTGGTGGTGCTTTCGATCAGTCTTAGTTACTGAATATGCACAGAAGCGTGCCTATATCGTTTGGTAGCATTACTAGAATAATAGTAATTCGTGCTAAAATGCCGCATAAATTAATAGCTGCAAGTAAGCACATAGTATGTAATTAGAGAATGAGTAAGTGAACAATTCAATGCCTGCTTAAGTATGCTCTTATAGCAGCCTTACTTAGAATTCATTGTGTATTGGACCTGAGTGAGGTTTAGTTACCAGAGCCACTCTAGAAAGAAGACAGAGATTACCGTTGAAAACGGACTCCTGAAAAAACAACAACTCTATTCCTCTTCCACAGTAATTTTCGTTCTATTTACTTTCAGTGCTTTCTCTCGTTCTTCGCCCAAGCCACGTTATATCAAAGACGCATTTATATCATTACACTCCGTCGTCCCCTTGCACAAAACTGTGGAATTAATTAAGCTGCAGTCTGAGGTTTCCTGATGGTTTGTTTCGTTAAACCTAAAATCTATACGAAAATTAGCAGTGTGTAAAATTGGATAGGATCATTTACAAATGCGTTGACGAGTTTTTGGGGGTTTTTTTGTGTAAAATTCATTGTTCAGAATCTATATGACTACCTATCGTAGTGACAATCTACACTTTTTTGTACAAACTTGGGTGAAAACCGTGTGTTTCTGTATTGCGTGAATGCGTGGTTGTCTCGGAATCCTTGATACAAATTTTGGGTTAGCGTCTCATTCGTACTTATTTCAGACAAGTACATGTAATTTTGCTATTTTAAATCGACTGGTATAATGTGGGTCGGCCAGTCGGCCAATTTATGTCCTTGTATAGTGCTATATTCGTTTATCTGGAGCCTGACGGCGACAATCAATAAAGTTCAGGAGTCCCAAAACAAATTAAATGGCTTGGCTTTTGGGATGACGGATAGACCAGTTCGTTGTCCGGTTAGAGTGCTCTAGTTAGATGACGTTTCCAACGCCGGTTATATGACAACTTTTGTGTATTAGTTGTAGCACTTTAGGAGATGAATTCACATTGCTCAATAATTCATCTTGGTTTAAGTACTGGTATTATTTGATGTTAGCACACTCCATACCCTTGAGTAGATTCATATAAAAAGCTTTTTATACAAGATTTTGTTCGTTAGTGGTGCATTATGGTGGTCTTATAATAACTTATAAATGAAATATCGTGTTTTAGCACGCAGTTTTCAGTCATTTATTATTCTTGTGTGAATCTTTTACTAAGAGTCCAGAGAAAACTTCATTGTTTTTCAATAGATTCGGGAGAGCGGAAACAATCGCCGGCCGTTGGAACTAGTTTCCATTAGCAAAGTACATCACTAGGAGTAGGGTCCTTTGAATTTCACCAACCGGCTGCTTTCCAGTAAATTTTACATCATTTTGGGGCAGTGAATCTGCTCGTGCCATTTACCAGCCTCGATAGTTTACGCATCATTCGGATGACAATCAATTTGAAGTTAGTAACAGATCGGATACTGTATATGAACTGGCACAAAGAGTGACATTTTTTAAAACATAATTTTAACGTAAATATTAAAAACTATATAGATACATAGTAAAGCCGAACGCTTCGTGGTGAGAATGTAATATTAGTATTGGCAGGTGGCAATATGTAATAACTCGTAAAAGAACACTATCGAGAATGAAATGTCGATTGCATGCGAAAATCTCTGAATCACGAATCTAAAATCTAGCTTTCGCATAATAAAGTTAAGTCATCTCGAAATGTTTGTATAAGGAAAGTTCTGATAATGCCTAATAGAGCATGTATCTTGGACATTATCTTCATTATAAAACTGAGAATTGTGCGATACACTCTGATGGCGGATTTGGCAACAACAACAAATTCTGACATCGTCGTATCAAGCGCATGGCTTGCACCTCTAAGATGTGTAGTGGTTTTATGAAAAATCTGTCCAGACTTTTCTAGAATCCTAAATATATTGTTCCGAAGTACTAGAATACGATTCAAATTCATCGAGCTCGGCACGTCACAGCAATTCACAAGAACAATTCTTATGTCCTCGTTTATTTGCTGTAAATCGGAAGTTGATTCCACTAAGTCCGCAAAGGCATGATTCGACCTTGATTTCACGGAGAAAGGCGATTGGTTTGGACGGTATTTATAGCCCCTTAATGCGGTTGCCCTTTTCGGAGGCTTTCAGAAATCCAAAACATAACTCCTAGATGAAGAACATCAGAGATTAGCGTGGAGTCAAGACAAAAATAATTTAAAAAATGGCCACACCTCACATTATGCCTTGTCCGATCCAGATGGCTTAAGCCCCATGTTTGAAACAAGCAGTGTCGCCTTAGACGTGGATAACTTTTCTCTGGGAGGGGAGGAGAGTTAGTGAATTTTTTTATTTTTTTTAAGCCACCATCATTTCTTACTACTCCCTTTTTGGTATTGTACATTACCTGGAAAACGATTGACACTTTAGTGGTAGTTTCTTAGAAGTTTCACAGTGCATTACTCAAAAGACTTTTGTAGAATGGATGAAAAGCAGCTTTTATCCTAATTGTCTGTACCCTGTTTTCTCTTCTCATATATTTTCCAACTGACCTAATTATATAATCATATCTGCCAACAGTATTAGCATATGTTTCATGGATAAAACATGCACTGCATCAGTTTTGAATTCAGTAAGGTCATCACAATAATGTAATTCTTAGGCGTCTCACGCTTTACATAAAGTCTGTTATGACCAGCATCGTTTCTGTAATCTCATTCTTAACGGCTTTGAGTTTTGACCTGTAAGTGCTGTCACTTCGCTAAGGATCTCACGATCTCGGTCAACTATAACCAGTAACAAATTACAGTCGATGGACGAGATAATGATAATAAAGTTTATGGAACATAATGCGTCCGATATCGTCTTCACTCAACGCGACTAGGATGGTAATGATCTCTTGTGTGACACGGCATCAGAGTGTGGTCGATCTTGGAGACAATAATTAAACATCGTTATTCTAACTCCGTTCTGTCAATATGATTGTATCACAGGGTCATGACTTGGCATTCCTGTCTGAGGGGCATTAAAGCTAGACATGGGCTTCTTCAACGAGCAAAATTTTGTCGGTTTAGTAATAAGTCACATTTTTGTTGTTGTTCATCTTTGGCATGGCAGACGTACCAATATGCCTGTATACGCTGGTCCCTGATATATCAAGGCTATATTATTATCTTCATAATTTAAATCATTACCGTATCATAATGCAAGCTAACTGTGTCTTTAATAATACTGAAACAATATTCGAACAATCTCTTGTGTGGTGTGGCATCTGAGTATAGTATATCTCCTATAGGCACCCAAGCAATGGAGCAGCGTGGCCTAATGGTTACGGCGTTGGACTCAGGATCTAAAGGTCCTGAGTTCGATTCCCGACCACGGTCATGTTGTAAGTGCCTGTAACTTAGGTCTGTCAAAATGATTGAAACACAGGATCATGACAAGGCGCTCAGGTCAGAATGACATTAAAGTTGGAAGCGGACTCCTTCAACGAATTTTTATCGGCTTTATTAAGGCATGTTTTGGGGTTTTTTTTGCAGACGGTAGTGTATATTTAAATGCCACTGGACAGCATATAACATCAATGCTATTTTATCATCGTTTATTTGTCTCATAATTGTATGTGAAATATGTTAGATGTAAGTTTTGATGTTGTGGATGTCTGATTCTGCACATTAAATTGCAATGGTGCCTTGACCGTCAAGCTCAATTGATCTAGGTCCGTCAACAAAGTCAGAGCGAACAAATATTAAAGAACTAAATAACAACCATGTAGGTTTTCCTAGAAGCAGAGATGAAATTTGATAAAATTTGTAAATATGCAGCAGAGCTAATGGGCATCATTAAGTTGTCAGTGGTGTTTTTATCTATCGACACCTTGAGATGGAGGGATGCCAATGGGTTTATCAACTTTGCCAAGACATCGACCTTGACAGGAGTTAAGAAACTGACAACGTTCTCTTTTATTCTTATTGATGTAGATATCGTCACTGCGCTAGCAGAATGGCATATCTCAGAGATATGCCATTATGACTCGAGCATATCAACGTATTCATAAGAACATTGCCCATCTTATGGTCAAGAAAAAAATAAAATGCGCTGATCCATTTTCGTGTTATTTAAAAAAAACAGATATGGCACATCTCAGCCCATGAGTTATGCCATTCTGGTTCTACAGTCATTCTGACACATCTCAGAGATATGCCAAAATGAGTGATGCAAAATAGCATATCATTGCCATACCAATATCATTTTGGCACATCTCAATACTTGTCAAGTTTCAACAATAACCGTTCTTGTATTCGTCTTGCTAGAAATCGATACTTCATATTACTATGGATTGTCATACTTCTCTCTTCTTGGTGCTGTTAGACTACAATAATGTATGATGTACCAATGTGCCACACTGTCCCCTAAGTTGAAGGCCATTATTAAATTTTATTAATTCCTAAATCTCCACTCCTCACACAGAGGATGGCTAATACTGTACTCTTAATTAAAAACAAGTTGCAGAATAGCAGATCTCAAAGTAACTGAGCAAATTTTGGCATAACTCATGTTGTGACCCGCTGCAAAATGGCACAACTGATTTTAGAACAAAACCAAAAAGGCACAACTCATAATGAGCCCATGTTTCAAAACGACATATCTCAAAAAGGCACTGTCACAAAAAGGCACATCTCATATACATCCCATAATTTTAATGTTTGCGCAATTTGTACGAGCAGTGCTTTAGCGTCCCTTAACATTAAAGTGCCCTACACGTTTTCGGTGTAATTGAAGCAAAAATATGGAAATAAATCACTTTTTTCTTATTATCTCCAAACTGTGAAAAATGAGATATGCCATTCTGCTAGCCCAGTGACGATATTGTCAATTTCTTGCAGGCACCTTGGCCACGGCGTCACCCAGTTCTCGCTCTCGTAGAAGTTACCCCTATTCCAGCGATGATGGGCTGTTCCCTGTGGACAATGGGCAAGAGTCGTATACGAACGGGGAGTTAGTGGACACACTCATGGCCCAGCCTAGCAAGAGACACTGGTGTCGCAAGGGCATGACTTACAACCACGTTCTGGGCGCTTGCACATTCTCCTTCGCTGTAAGTATGCAAAGATTATAGTGTTACTATGATGTGGTGCCACCATGATAGAAAGGTGCGCTGTACATGTGTGAGGCAGTGCTTCTAGGAGTAGTCCAGTAAAAGTATTCGATTACTATTATTACTTTTGAACATATTAGTAACTGAACACTCGATACTGCACACCTGGGTTCCATTTCCTGATCTTTGCTCCCCCAATGTCTCTAACCCTACCACCTTGGCCAGATGATCTCTCCTCCCCACACTCTCCCACCCTTACCCCCCAAAAAATGAATATCATGGGTTTAGTAATCGCCGCAAGTAATCGAGTATTGCTCCACACTCTCAGGTCAGTATTGCTCGATTATTTGCAGCCGGAATAATCAATAAACGCTATTACAAACAAAATGGAGGCATCACCCAGCATTATGAGGCAGAACAGGGAAAAATGTAACAGTTCTCCAAATCACTCCTATTGTAAACAGTGTGAAAGAAATGCTGGGTTCACGACGAAAGCTGTGATCCACCCACCCACGACTGGCAGGAATTAAAAGACCGAAACATTTGTTTAGAGTAGAGGTGGAAGGGGTGAGTCATTTCCGGTAGATTCTGATGTTTTGTTCTCAATAATTTCCTATCTTAACACGACGCATCATATTGGACCAAAGCACATATTATAATGTCCAAACAGTGATAAGACATTAATAGTACTATGAAGTCTCACAGAAGGGTGGGCAAGGACTGAATCCCAACAGTCTCCCAGCAGTGGATATATCGTCAGTGTATTCGCAAAATAGTAAAGCTAAGTACTATACATGATGAAGAGTTCCATTGCATGATTAGTGTAGACATTGAAATGTTTTGTCACATTGTTGTTATGTTAGAAGGAGTTTAGTATTTAAATGGTGTTGCCATTGAGAAAGGCAGGATTCATGAAGTATGAAAATTGTGTACGGTCCAGGATATCCAAGTATATTTATATCATTATCTGAGGTGATTTGATTTGTTTTGTTTTGTTTTGTAATGTTATTTTATTAGACATCTGTAAAAAGGACACTTAAAATTTCGTAATACATCTACCCGTTTACAGTTCTTGCGTCTTTCCGTACTTCAGTTCTTTCTTTCTTTCTTTCTTTCTTTCTTTCTTTCTTTCTTTCTTTCTTTCTTTCTTTCTTTCTTTCATTCTTTTTCTTTCTTTCTTTCTTTCTTCCCTGTTGTCCTTCTCTCTTTCTTTCTCTCTCTCTCTGTCTCACACTCTCATTTTCTCTACCCCTCGCTTTTTCCTCTAGTTTTATTTGAAAACACTCAACTCAAATTTCATTGGGCTTTCATTTTATTAATTGTTGGCTTGGGACTGTAGAGGAGTTTTTTACCTATGGGAACATCCAGAGTGCTCTTAAACACTTTCTTCAAAGTGGAAGTGGATTATTATGTCAAATCTAAGATAATTAATCCTATCTCTCGCTTTTTTGCCCCCAGGCTCTGCGTGGGAGAGCAAGAAGGCACTGAGATGACAGAGTCTGAAGTCTCCAGTGCCGCGTTTGGTAACTCCGGCCTCAGCAACCAACATCTTCACTCAGTCTATATCACCAACGACCATATTTTGTCTACGTTTGACTTTGCTGATACATGTACATGTTTGAAACATTTTTATGCCTGCATTCTATATAGAAGCATACATGACCATTCTCATGCACCGTGTGCAATGAGGGAATGTTTGCACAGAAGTAGGATCATAGTAGGAATGGAGTCACAGTTTTCAACAGGCTGAGATATGAGAGCGTACGATGAAATCAATGATGTTTAAAATTTACAAAGGCAAGGTTAGGTCACCACGAGTATTGGATTCGTCACTTTTGTACCACTTATGCTGTAACTTTTGTTCAAAGCTCACATTAGGGCCTGAAAAGGCATCTATCCTTGATGCCAATGACCTTCATGTCCACACGCCCAGAGATGGATATTTCAGAAATCCTTTATGAGTGATATACATTGTACTACCATCGTCAGCACCAATATTATTGCCCCTACCAATTCACAATTTTATTTCATTATACCACGGTTGGTTTGAGAAATGCACTTTCGCCAGTACTAGCACTACTGCCTCTAATAGTTCAAATTAATAATTCATGGTTTTGCTTGCTCTTGGAGAGTGGCACCACTGCTACTAACATAAATTTTCTTTCACTATCACCACCTCCATAGTGTGCAAGCATAGGCATAGAGTTGGTCCGGAAACGGAGGGCGAGGGACGGTTTTTATTTGTTTGAGTTAAGGTGGTACGAGTCGACTCGTCAGCCGCCAGCACGATTACGGCTGCATTGCGCCTTTCTTGTTGAAAGACTAAATTAGACCTATTTGGTAGAATGTTCAACCAGTTTCGCTGGCAGAGTGGCCACCAGGTCTACTCTTCTACGATTTTGAAAATGACAAGGGATATTTGATATGCACACGTATCTTTTGGTTTTTGTCCTTATCCGAGAAGACAAGACTGGACTCAGAGACACATTTCAGAACAAAGAGCATGTCAAAGCACTGAACAGCGCTATGTAGTCCTTATTAAAAATTGACTTTTTTGG
>JAWQUT010000002.1:4228965-4240737 GCA_033807755.1 Ellobium chinense | reverse complement strand
GCTGGAGGCGACGTTGTTAGACACCCAGGACTGCCGCCATTAGTCACGTTCGTCATATTCATTCCTTCTCAAATCTACCCATCATCCTCCCATCTTCCCTCCGCCCGCAACCTATACAGACCTTTTTTTTTTTTTCACCATCAGAAATTATTCCACCGAGGCTACACGTCAGTCAAATATCGGACGGGGAGAATCCTGGGGTACTTCATCATTTTCAGGGCCAACATTCAATAAATCTCCTCGGCTAGCGTTTAGTGAATCCTGTGATGAAGTAAACAAAGAAGAGATGTCACAAAAAATGAGCAAGCTGACAAGGAAACATATTATGTCAAGTCCATGAACAGACATGATGATAAGAGACTTCTGAAAGAACTCATATTGCCCTTTGTCTTAGACTGACAGTGGCAATGAGCTTGCATTGGGAAGTCATCTGGGCAGGGGATAGGAAATCAATCGCCGTGTATGATATATTATTATGGCTAGTAGTTAGAATTAATCATATTCAAGAATGAAAGCCCTACGATATGCTATACATGTGAGTGAGGTTTCAGGGTCATGGAAGCCACATAGTTCAAGGTTGAACTCTAAGATCTAGATTTATATTGTGACTTATATTATACACTATAGCGGTTGTTTGTACTGTATTCACTTGTCAATTATTTTCAGGACCCTAAAATTCCATTGTAAATAAAATAAACTTTTATCTTTCAAGATTCAGCTCAGCTCATCAGATTCAGTTCTTGAATTCTATGACACTGATGCCATGTGCAGTCCACTTTCGTCCTGAGGCAACCGGTAGTAACATGGAGCAGTGTGGCCAATTGTTTAAGACGCTCGACTTCAATTCAAAAGATCATAGGTTCTATTCCCAGCCATGGCAATGCTTTAAATTGGGACAGCGATTTATTCAGTCTTTTCAGTCTACCCGTCTGCAAAAGTGAGTGCATGGCTGTAGGCAGTGAACGATACTTTCGAAATCCTGGTGTAGTGATCAGCGCATGTATAATGGCAGCGGCACTGAAAGCTGTCCAGGGAGTTCAGAAAGTATCTTGAGTGACTAGGCCTGCTGGAGTGGTAATAATGTTAATTTGCGGGAGCAGGCGTTTCCTGGATACGAGACTTACAAAGTCTCATTATCTTAATTATTTTTTTGAGTTCTCTGGGCTCTAGTTTCTTTTTCTTTCTTCTTTTTTGTCCTCCTGAGAAGCAGTGGCTCGGACTGTGAACTGGAGCGAGTCCATTGACGTGAATGGGAGGGAGGGGGGTCATTTTTTTAAGGTTGTGGAGAAGCAGAAAGTGAGTCTGCGCGACAAAACAGGGCGAGGTGGGATCCATTGCTCATTAAATATGCTTGGCATTCCAATAGGTTTTATTGTGATTGGCCGGTTCTACCGGATCGCCAAGGCCAGAGAGTGATGTTGGGCCCTAGACTAATGAAATTGGCAATTCTGTAGTTTATTCTTTTCCATAGCAGTACCCAGAAGTATAAAAAATGACATTCCTAATAATAATAATAATGGAAATGTTTCTTCCATGGAAACGCATCAGTCAAAACACACGACAAGACCACGCTGAAACAAAGCCAGTACCAAAGCAATCTAGAAAAACGTTTTTTTTTCCTTCTCATGCAATACTGAAAGACATCATCTAATGGCCGTGGGTAACGCGAGAGGTGGTATCAGCAGTCATCCGTCAATACACTGTCACGATGCTGTTAAAAAGTGCTTGGATAACATGATGGATAACATTGCTTCATTCAAAGATACATGTAATTACTGTCCAGGAATCTCGGTCATAATTTAATTTCCTCACAGTATCTCAGGCTTGGTTCTGTGAGACTAAATATCACTGACATCAATCATGTCACAAGTAAAGACCCTCATGATGTTGTGCTCTAATGAATTACTTTTTTTTTCTTCTTTTTGTCAGTGATATGGCCATATACAGGAGAAAAAAAGGAAATTGATTTCATGATGGAAGCCTCACGTCTCGTACATGTATTATTCTTTCCTATCTGCTTTCACACTTCAGTTATGAATGGTTTGCCTCAGATGAATAATAAATTGATTACTGTTTCATTCTGTTTGTTGTGGATATTGCTTTTGTACTGGGTATTATTAATGTCGCTGTACATGATCTGTTATTGTCGTTTCTGTCTTGATTGCTACTGATGTTGTTGCCGCGGCGTTGGTGCTGGTGGTGGTGGTGGTGGTGGTGGTGTTTAGATTGATGAGAAGCAAGGGGTAATAATAGCATAAGATGAGCAGCGGACATAGGTTTCATTAACACTGGGTTGATGTTTTCAAGCCACCCGCGTAGGTTTCAGAGCATGGTACCTGCGGATTGTAAACATGTTATGCAGGCCTCTGCAAGTGGGCAGTTCAGTGCGTTCCTGAAATTTGCAATCTTGCTATTAATTTAGGAATGAGTCTAAATGCTTATAAAAAAAAAATAATAATGAAAACGCGTAGAAATGTTCTATTTGTAACCCATTACTTGTTAGTGCACGTCTACTGTGTGCGAATAGTTGCAAGTATGTGCGAAGATAGACGCAGCTCAGCGTGTTGTTGCGTTTCAATGCGTAAATCAGATGCATATTTATGCGCAAATCCCTTTCGTTTGCAGCACGGTTTCCATGTCAAGACCTATATGGACTGTCTGAAGTGTATGTGCAGTCAAGGTCAAACAATAAGGGAGAGTCCTTGATAAAGAAAAGGCTTGTAAATAAATCGATTTTTATTAAAACCTTGCACATCGGAAACAGAATTTCTTTTTATTTCATTCTGCAGATGTACATGTAGAATTAAGGAGGAAAAGTACAGGCAATATAAAACGTGAACTCTTGGGCAGAAATCGTTTTCTTACGACTACTCCGCAACGGGAACATCTGCATCTGGAATGCAAGACTTGAACTATGAGTTATGAGGATATAATTCCAGGTGATGCTTTTTCTGAGATAACGAGGCACGATTATAATTATAGTGGTAAAATTTTGAAAGTCGTTACTGTTATTATCGAGTTCCACTGAAATCTATCGGGAATATAGAGTATGAGCCACTCAGTTTAGCTATATTTGATCAAAGATAATCAAAGATACTTCTAGAACGCGCAGAATGATTACGATGAGGCACAAGCCCGAATAGAAGCATAGTGCCTTTGTCAAAGATTCAAAGTCTTTATTAGGCTCTGGGCCAATAACACAACTTCAATACAAAATACTTCAAGCCGTCATTATGAAAAGAGGAACTTCACGACATTGTCTTGTTGCCTTTCTCTATGCCTATTGATGAGAAGCAAGGGGTAATATTAGCATAAGATGAGCAGTGGACATAGATTTCATTAACACTAGGTTGATATTTTCAAGCCACTAGCGTAGGTTTCAGAGCATGGTACCTGCGGATTGTAAACAGATGTTATGCAGGCCTCTGCATACTGAATGTGGCCTCCGGCATTCATGCAACGCTTAGTAATGAGCGTCTAGGGGACGCCGTCGCATAGAATCTAACAAAAGCGAAGAGATTATAGAACATTAACTTTAATCAATAAGTTTGGATCTCCATCGGCTACCGCATTCAATTTTTTTCAATGATGTCTGGGGCGTTCATCTGCAGTAAATGTTAGGTGCAGGCTAAGCTATTGATAATGTAGGTGTATTGCTGTCTCTTACATTGTTATCCTCCGCTGCTCGCCCATGGCTATCCACTAATACAAAGGGCATTAATCTAGTATGTTCTATATGTATTAATCTAGCATGTTTTTCAACCTTGCATCTTTGTTCAGTACCACACCACACCGAATAACTGTAGATATCATTAAGATTGAAAAATGCCACTCCCGTCCCTTTATTGTGAAGGTGTTCCTCAGATATTCTAAGCAACGAAAGTAGGAGTCTGTAAGTAAGCTAAGATGGCTGCGACTGACGCGGAAGAGCTAGAGAAAGTACACTGATTAGCTAGCGGTATTTGCTATACTTATGTGATTTGCTTCATTTATTAGCATACATACCACCGTTGATTCTTGCCACATCCTCCTCCGACACAAGGCCGTTGATATAAAGATTCCCTGACAAATCTGAAACCACGGATGGCGGCGGTCTTCGTTGCTAGACTTCAATTTCCCGATTATCTAACTAACGTCCAGGCTGCACTCTTATCTCTGCGGGCTAATGCGCGGGAGCAAGAAACATATTCCAGGTTACTAAATAGTTCAGATTTGATTTCTTTCGTGGAAGGCTTCGCGCTATGGGTCAACATTTAAAGATGTGAAATTGACATTGGTCGGATGATGCTACAAGCCTGTATCCGTCTCAGCCAGATTCACTTGCAAACTGAATGTTGCTGTCACTGAAGCATACTATTATTTTATGATGAAAGAATAAATAACACAGACGAAAACCATGAAGGCATCTCGTTCTCACAATTTTCAACCATTTTTCCCTCTTCCCCCAGCTCTCGGAAAAAAAAATACCCGTCCACTCACACCAAACTCTCAGCAATGTCGCATATCTTTAGAGCCATTTAGAACTGAATCATTGGGGACTACTTAAGCCAAGCGATGCACCATGGCCTGCCAGAGATTTGTCAAAAATGCCAGTAAAATAAACATTTCTTTTGCATAGCAGCATGTTAGTAACATCCGACTTTTTTTTTTCGGGGCCCCGGGGGAAAGACGGGAAGTGGGCACCGACATCATACACTGTGTTTTGCAGCATGCTTTGATCGTCATCGGGTAGAAAAGAGTCGGCGCACACCAAGTAGCTGGTGGTTCGTTAATGAAGATTCATGATCGTGTATATAGTCTTTCACGTGGTAGGTATACCTACAGTGTGCAGCTCCTGGTCAAAAGTGCAAAGTACATGAACATTGATGTAATGCAACTTGCAGCACGCATAATGCACCATGCACAAATACTGCCTCAAACATGAAAAGAGCAGCAAGCAAGCCGCAGTGCGCATCACTGAGTTAACACACACCAGCAGTTTAAGGCCAGGTAGGCCCTATCCACTGAGGCATGTGTTGAAGAATGGAAATGGGTGTCTTTCTCAATGATAAAGTAAGCCGTCCGATCCGAGAGCCGAACCAACAAAACTCGGACCCGACAAGTTTGAACTGTGAAAATGGCTCACAACCCGCAGAGCGAACAGTCACATTCCCCTCACCTAACGCCCGCGGTACATCGAAGTACAGTATTTTGCAGCATCTAAAACCTGATGTGCTTCGGCCTTTCGACAGCCAGCACTCACGAATGCTTTGACTTGACGCAAAGATCGGTGCACAGCTATTGCTAATAACTGGGCAAATACAGACTAATTATGTGTAATTGATCATGACAGACAGGGACGCACAATAATGTTAATACCATATGGCCACTTTCACTCGTGCTGAGGTGATAACCAGCGTTGCTTTGCTAAGTGCACCGTGACCCAAACTGTTTACTGACCCCCTTATTTTTCCAAAGGAGCTGACAACTAAATTCCTGAACACAATAAAAAAAAAAACACAGAATCAATCAGAATAAGGCATCTGGCCTATAAAAGCTCTATAATATTGTCGCAAGATAAAGTTGGCTCCAGTCTGAGGAGATGTAACTGGACATTTTGTTCACTGGACAGTAACTGCTTACACCAGTTTCAGTGTACGTATACTTTCAATAGATGTAACTCTTAGTGCGATGTAGGTAAAGATAAGAGACTTCTACTGAGAGCCTGAAATTTTGTCGATTTTTGACCTCGGAATAAAAGCATTTTTTTCTTTAATTTAAATTAAATTGAAACTATATCGGAACACATTTTGAATGGTTTTAGCGTTCAAAGAGCTTTGAAAATCTTATAAAATTGACTTATTAATATTTTACTGATATGGTCACGACACTACGTTTCATCTTTTAATGTGAATTTCTCCGAATAGTGGTTCCGCAGACAAAAGTCGCAAAGACATGCAAGTTTTCATCCAAATCTCTAAATTTCTAATACAGGTCAAGAAGTAGTATACGTACAAGTGCAGTAATCTGGCAAAAATGTTTGTAATTCAGTTTTTTGGTTGTTGTTGTTGTTTTTTTTTGGGGGGGGGAGGGTTTACGAATTTTAGCGTGGAAAACTGGCAAATCTGTTGGTTTATCCGCTAGAGAAATCTATGATGCCTTTTTTATCTTTCAGCATTGCTTCAGTCTTTAAATCTGCTCAGTTACTCTACAGACTTTTGAATGCTAAATTCAAATATCAAACTCTTTTTTTTTTCCCTTTACTGTTATTATGGAATTCTGGGATTCAGAATTTGTTAATCTTTCAGGTGTCACGTTCTTGCACTTATTTGCAAATGACGAAATTGTTGGCCAATAAAAGTGAAAACTTTAACGGATTCTATCATTGAGATGCTTGGGTTGTTAATTCAAAATAAAGTGGTAACTCTGTTGTGCAAAATTACAAATTTTATCCTCAAAAGCTGTGTCTGGTCTTAATGTGTAGGCAATCGTTATACAAGTGCATAACTAGAAGCAATGGCAAACATCAGATAAGGGTTCATTGAAACAAAAAAGTATCGCGTAGACCTACTCACAAACACAGGATTAAACATTACACTAACTTGTTCTCTATTGCAGAGAATGCAGATTTATTTCTAATTACACTCATTTCCTGTGACTGAGTTCTTCTGACCAAAGATGGGATTTCATTTTACTCGTCCGCCTCGAAAATCAGCTCTGACGTATCCTAACAGTGAAAAATTCATCTGACAAGAAAGTAAGTTTCATGACCACCACTGACTAAAGACTGCATCTATAAAGCTTACATCGCAAAACGATACCTATTATAAGACCAAGTTTACCAAGAAGACGACCTCATAATGATGCCTTGTAAGACTGAAGTCATCGTAATAGCCATGACATGTTTAATCACACATCGTGTTACATCTCAACAGCTGAGACACGTTGCATATGTCAAAAAGACCATCATCTCTGTCAATACACTTGAGCCATACGAAGTAGTGGATGGAATTCCTTATTTCGTGTCTCCAACATTAACCAGCTGCGCCTTGAGATGTTTGTCTGTGAAGCCTGTCCAGCCATGTCTGGCTTTCTCTGCATCCCCTGAGTTTTTCACCGTCGAGATTGCTCGTCTTGCCCTTAATGATTCCCTAAGCTTAGAATTTCGTGCCCTCGCTGGTCGTATCTCAGCGTTGATGGAGTCAAGGTACAAACAGATCGGACCAACTGGCTCCGGACATGACCAACGTCCTAAGCGTGCCTCTCATTTCTGGTCCCCCTGGTGGGCACCTCCATGGAAAAGAGACTCATCCCAAACCTACCCTAGTTCCATGCAAGTAACTCCAGATCTGAGAACCACAGCACCCTATAGTACGGCCTCTCAAACAAGCCCAGTTCAGAATATTGCGGATAACATCGATCAGTCCAAACACAATGGCGTTGACAACTCTGGTCTACCAACTCTCAGTCTGAGCCTTAGCCAAGTTCCCCTTCTCCAAGAACTCTTGAGTTGTGTTGATCAGCCCTACAGATTGTGCAGAATATGCAAATTGTGGCCAGATACGGTCAACGTTAAGATCAGAAATTTTCAGTTATACTGGCTGAAGAGGTAAATCACAAACGTTTAATGGAGTGACAATGCCCTTTTACGAATGAAGTTAGTGTTTCCCTACTATCTTCAGGGATCCGAAGGTCACTGATCAATGAACGTAAGTACACTCACGGTCAGCGCTAAAACTCCGTTCTAAGTAATACACGTGCTGTACTGGCAAGGGGACCTTTATTTGGAACTACAGACAGTAAGACCTCATGGTTTAGGACATTACCTTCTCCACACACTGTGTTGACATGCCCCTAACTGAAGTCCAGACTTTCTTATTCATTTTGTAATGTCAACTCAAAGACAACAGTCACATCACAAACTTGAAATGGTGAACTAATCGCCTGGAATTCGAGTGTGTGAGAACCTCCTGTTACATAGTTCTGATCGGAAGCGTGATAGCAACTTCAGGTCTACATAAATATAAGCGAAAATTAAAAATAAAAAAGAAAGTTTAGGGCCTAAAAATCCTCTAAAAAATTTCATACATTTTTTTCTTTAAATGATTAAAATGCTGTCATTCGAATATGCAATTAGTCTTTTTCATCTTCAATACCTTGATATTAAAAAAGTAAAGGGCATAATTATATATGTTTTTTTGTGGAAAGGGGGGGGGGAGGTGGGGAGAGGCTACCTAAGACCCTATTTTGGACTGCACCTTTGTGAGACCCTCTTATATTATTTACAAACACAAAGCCTCCAGGCTGTATGTAGCTTTGTAACAGGTGCTGCTTGATGGTAAAACAACGGACAATTGAAGCAGACTCGATCAACTCAACAAAATCTTAAGCAAAATTTGTGAATTTATTACGTGTAACAATACACAGCTATTAAGCTTACAACAATAAGGTGCACAATATCAATGATATAATAATTGATCAGTACAATGTACAATAATTACATGACATGTAGATTTTGCGTAATAACTTAAATGCATGGTACACATACACTTTTTTGTTTGTACATAATACATAACTTGTAAGCATAATGTGACATAATTACTAAGTAGACTTTGGTGAAAAATGTCCCCCACCCACTCCTATATAGTTTGGCATCGTGTCCTACCATACAGCACATGAGATGAATGACATGACATGACATGGAGTATCGGCACTAGCAATTGCCTGTGAAACACGACCACCACGTAAAAAACGAAAACATATGTGAAAACAGCACTATATCCATAGTGAAAACGGCATGTCCATATTGGCACCAGTAAACACTGATGTACAAACAAGACTTTTAAGCATTTTCCACACATACACAGCAGCATTGCATTACAACGGAAGTTGAGGCGAGCTCTCCTGTATTCGACATTTTGATTTTATTGGGGGCATAAGCTAATGCGTATGGCACTGTGATCATCAACTCGTGCCAAACTCAAAGTAAAGTTCTTTTGGCCTTGTTTATATATCGTACCACAGATATCAGGTTCTGGAGCAAAATGCCATAAGGCCATCATGTTACGCAAGTGAGTTCCTTATCTATACACATGTGGCTATTATATACAAACTCCTTGCGTTTATCTGAGCACTCCAGTGAACACTTCCGATGTTTTCGGGGGGTTTCCGGGGGGTTCTTTAACACAAGGATTATGCATTATACGCCACTGCCAACTTCTCACAGGTGATTAACAATAATTTCCTTCTGACCGCGTAACAGAAAATTTAATTTTCTATTGTGGCGCAACGAAATTAACAAACACTCACGACCGATACTGCGTAGGCGATTTCATACACAGCCCATTCATTACAAAAATGCTTGTTGTGATCTACACTGCCACAAGTGATTTCCACCAAACGATTTCACGATCCGTGACCTTCAATGTTACGCAAGACAACGAGTAACCTTATGCATGAATTCGTGCACTCTTTGGATAGCACATGGTTTTAAAGGACACTGATCTTCAAATAGAAATCAAGAATTCAAAACAAAGAGGTCACACAAAGACAGCGGTGTTCCTCTTGGCCAACGATTAAAGCCCGCCTCGCTTTTCATGATGTAAACACTCAATCACACAATGCTTTGACGTCAGTGGAAAATAGCAAGTTCAACTGCAGTCTCTAGTATCTGATGAACACATCCATGCGTTTATAATAGGGAATCATGATGAGAGACTTGCTGCCTTTCTGCTCTCAGATTTTCTTCCTTCTTGTTTGATTTCTTTATATCTCAAGGAGACAGTGTTAAAAACCCAGAACCACATGCCTATTCCGACCGCTGTGCAACTGTATTTGATCCAATTTTTGCTTTTTTTTTTCACCAAATATGAACGTGACTATGCGTATCTGCACCACTGTTGTGGTCGTCTATGATGTTGTCGGCAGTGGTGGTGCTGTGATGAGAAATATAATGGTGTAACGGTGATAACTGTCACAAAAATGGTACCTGAGCTAAAGCACTTCAGTTTCGATTTAAGAACAGTAGAAGTTATATTAAATAAAGTTGTGATAATATATGACTGTGAACAAACAAAAATAAATTTTAAGACATTTCATACAAATAGATATTTTCATGACAGACATTATAAAGCTTATGTTACATATGCCTAAATGCTGAATTTAATCTACATGCAGACTACGTAGTTTTGCATATGGTCTGCAGAAACGTTTAAGTAACTTCGCTCAGTATTTCTATTCGTCAAAGCGCCATGAAAACTGAAACTTTGATAGTGTAATGTTTAAATGCCGTGACCCCGTCCCAAGGCGGAAGTTGTGTTCATGCCGCAGCCGAAGCAACAGCGCGTTTCCTGTAGAGAACGCATGCGCAACAATAACAACAAAACTGCGCTGGCAACGGACTTGTGAAATTGATTTTCTTTTTCTTGCAGCCTTTGAGGCACCGCTGTCCATGTTATGCTATAATGAACAGTTTGTAGATGACACACTCAACATAAGATGCTGGTGACACGCGTTCTACATTTACTCACACCGGCCAACCATGACGCCTGGATTAGCTCAGACAATGTATCTTTTCTGTCATTTACAAGAGATGTGCGATGAAAAGATCACACACTGCTTTTGTCTCTTTTGTTTCAAAATGCTCTTGCCAAACTCGATTCGCTCCAATGATAAGTTGCTAGGCCGATATTATGTAGGGGAGAATTCAGTCGCAGTCAGGTGAAAAAAAAACAACAAAAATAACTTTTACATGGCGAACACAAGGAAGAATTTTTTTTTTCTGATTGATCAAAATTCAGGTCGTCATTTATGATGACACCCCCAGCAACTTGGTCGGTATGTTATCACGGATGTCAAAAGATGCTGTGTGGTATCATTGCGGATGCTGTTCCTTCTGCGTTAACATCGATCGCTACTGATACATTACAATGAAACCGCGATATTGAGTATTCATTTAATATTTAATAAGTATACCTTGTAATTAAGTATGAGTTTCACATACACGGATTCATTATTATTCTATTATTCATTATTCAGGAGGACCTTGATATTAAATACACCTCCATAATAAGTATACCTTTTTCTACGTACCAAGGCAGATTTTATATCGAGGTTCAACTATTTATTTTGTCTCTGTTATGTGGTCAACTCAGTTCGCAAATTTCTAACTATTCCCACATGCCACACACGGATACTATCGTACCTGGCACCACTGTACCTTGGCGTCAAAGGGAGAACTGCACTGAAGGAAACGACACCACCGTGCTAAGATGGCATAGTTCAATAATCAATTAACTTTTCAAAATCTTAAAAGTGCGTTCATGCACTTTAGCCTCTCAGAGCATTATATAAGGTTAACATCTCTCCATACTTCCATTCGATAATGTGCTGCCAAAGTAATTCGATGTCTCATGGAAGTGTACGGTCGGTGTTTCAGTTTCAGGAGGCATAGGCTATCAGAAACTTCCCTACACTGACTTAAAAGTTTACCGACTTTTTTCCCCCCTTTTTTCCACTACAACCCCCGTCATGCTAAAAATATACGAGTATTCTATGTCGTGGAAGGGGATGATGCTGCATTTCTTGTGCCTCACGTCGAAACTGCCTACGATGGGTCGCAGGGAACTGCCAACATAAAACCAAATAACTGGCGGCTGTTTTTATACTCCTGCTCTTGTCTGACCTTGTATGAACGATGTATGAACGATGTCTAGAATCAAAGGTGGGCGGTGGACCTCATGCGAGACACGTCTGGAGATGACGCTCGCAGAAATATATACAGAAAGCGGTTGG
>JAWQUT010000002.1:4204758-4228941 GCA_033807755.1 Ellobium chinense | reverse complement strand
GAGATGAGTGTTCATAGGCAGCCAATGTAACCAGAAGGAACAACCGGAAGTGCAGTCGGTAATCCTCTGCAAAGCCCACTGAACGTCGCTTTTACGGTTCCGGCGCAGACAAGGAAAATAAATATTTTTATGTTTGGTCTCTCCTGGAGATCAAATACAAACAGGCGAGTTGGCATGGTTCCGCGAAGCGACTCTCGTATTGAGGTTTGTTCTGTATGACGCGTGTCTTTCCAATGCACAGAATCTGTAGTAAGATCTTTTTCATTATAACATAGCTTTCGCCAAAATCGCGAGATTTTTGTTCTATCACTGGGACTCCCGCGTCAGGATCTAAGGATGGAGCTGGAGTAAAACTTTTTTTTTTTCAAAATTGATTCTATCATGAAATTTGTAGTGCTATCCACTGTGCGCTACAAAACATATTATTTTTTTTTAATATTTAATTTTACTACATGTAATGGGTCTGCTTTAATTGTCTGAACTGAATAAAATGTCTCGAGCTGTAAGACCTTGCTTGTGTAATCCAATTCTGATGAGAGATCTTTTCTTGGCAATGCTAGGTCTGCAATGATTTCTCTAGATCGGTAGAGCAATGCTCTTTCAAATGCCGAAATACAGCTCTGTGAGAAACGAAACATAGTAGAAAAGACTCGCCTTCCTTTCTGAAAACGATGGATGCGCCCTGGTCTCTCTGAATTGAAATGCAGAGCTGTAACTTTCTGAAACAACACACCTACCACGAATATAATTAATATGGATTTTTGTTCAACACACGGCATCTGACATGATAAGCTAAACACAGCTGCCTCTTTCTAGTAATGCTGGAAGCATGCCGCGATATTTTGGAACCAAGCAAATCACAGCACCTGATCTAACTTGGACTAAGTTCATTTTCCCCTCCCTGTTTCACGGTACTGACGTGCGCTGTAGTACAGAGACTACTGAAGGCTGGAAAGTGATTCCCTTCAGCTAGCAACGTCGGTAGGAACCCAATGAAAAGAATTTATCATACATTTGAAAAAAAAAAAAAAAAGTCAGAAAGCCACTGGATTAAGAGTCAAGGGCAGACACCAAAGTCCAGCAAATTTCGGAAACAAAATCCAGGATCTGACACACCGCCATACGTACACAAGCTAATTGGAAAATGGATAGCCTGTCGTGTGCATATATGCAACATTCTGTTCTAATTTAATACGAAAGGTCGAGTTTTCAGCCCCATGAATGAAGTAGTTGGTCCTCAGGTCTTTTCGGTGCTTAAACACCTGAACAGACCTAATCAATTCTATTTAGTCTTCTGATCAACTGCAGATAGCGTGAAGAACTCTACCAACTCAATGACCCTACCAAGACCTCCCGCAAATTTAATGACCCATTTACTGAATAAATTTAATAATATCTCACAATCTTATAGACACACCTAGCCGCAGGCAGCATGGCGGGTAATGGATAAAAGGTCACCATATGGTCTTCTCTTAATCGAGTCATTTATTATTTACGAATTCATGGACTTCACATGGCCCCCTAAGCCTGAACACTTGGATACTGTCCGTTTGATGATAGGAACATCTAATATAAATGCCACTGTCCACGGTCACTAACAGGCGATATTGCAAACGGCCACCTACTACATGTACACATATTTACTAGGAAATGGACAGTCTGCAAAAGGATCCCCTCAAACAAACTCGACTGCCACCCCATGCCCGAAAAACGTGACTTTACGTCAGGTGCAGCATTACCATAATTTTCTTCTAAATCAAGTGTAATCTTGTCTAGTCTTGCGACCATCTGTCCAGGAGGCTCATCTATCATGGGTGGCATAAGCCTTCCTTAGCAAATCGCTAGAGATAATGTCTACGTGCATCTCGCTATAGCCAGGTTCAGCTGTACACAGGCACTAAAGACAGGGTCATTCAACCAGAGCTAAGCTGATTATCATCCTAGGGGCTTCAGAAAGTAATGAAAACCAAATCAACCAAAGTTGAAGGGAACAACCTGTGAGCAAAAGGTGTAAGTCTTTGGTCATTGGCCGGCACCGTAAATTATTTCCACTTCCCTCGGGAAATGCATGCGTTGTCTTCTGCTGTCTCTGACCAATCCAGTGTGAGATACAATAAAATTAACTGCCAATTGCCATGATACTTTATCTACTAGGTCGCTATTCACAGTTTCTCCTGGGTCGCTATTCACTGTCTCAAAGAAAGGTCTTTTAGATCAAGGTTACCACCTCTGCAGAGTGAAACACTGCATAATAACTGTAGTGACATATTAAGGCTATATACCATAACATATGACAATGAGAGGTATACAGATCAGTAAACCTCAGTATGAAAAATACACAAATCATACATCAAGCCTTTCAAATTACATGTGCTTTGAATTGTAATCAACTATTGGAGCACGTTTTGCAAGCACTGGTATATCTGTTTAACTATGCATTGGCTCATTTGTTTGTTTGTGGCCTTTCTCTAATGTTCCCGAAAGCAGTATCCCTGTTTGGAGACTGATCAGATGGAAGTCCCTATGATGTCATGGTTTATTTCCCAGCCTCTCACATGGTCTCTAGGCTTAGAGCATCTACATGTTATTTGCCTAAGAAATTTTCAGTACCAAAAACACAATGCATTATGTAAGATGTGTGAAGATCAGTCTGTCTAACCCAATACCACAGGCAATCTAAATACAGACGCAACAGTAGCCTATGCATGTCATCAAGGATTTCTACATTGCAACTTCACCAATACAAATGCTATTGGTGGTTAGATAAAAACTCGTGACTGACACACAGCCCTTCAATAGGAGTTAAGTGTCCATGAAAAACTGTACTGAAAACCACTGTATATGATATCTCAGGGAATTCCTACAAAACACTGTACATTTACGTGTATTGGTCACTGACGGTGGTGCTCTAATACATGTAGAATTATGATCCTTAACCTGAATTCTAACAGAAAGAAAACCACACAAACAACACAATCTTGAAATATTTCTAATGATGTTATGAGGGCTGGCTGAGAAATTGTGAGCCTGGCTGAGAAATTGTGAGCCTAACTATGAACAGCTTGTTCAATAAATATTTTAACCATTCATTTTAATACTCAGTCCTCTCTTAAGCTTATACAATTAACCCCGTAGAACTAAAGTGCTTCAGTGTTGCTAGAGAAGAACTTTTCTTCAGAAACCTCAAAAAAGTCCAACACAGCCAATACCACGACATGAATGAAATGCCTTCGGCTAATTCTTTTTCCATGTTTGGAATTAGATAAAAATCTGGTGATACCAGATCAAAAGAATGTGGCCTGCGATCAATGAGCTGAAAGCTACAGTCATGCTCAGTGACCATGGCAACAGCTGATTTGTGGGCTGGTGCTATCCCTTCATGAAATGGCGCCCCTTTTCTCAGATGCTCGAAATCTAGCCTGACTGCTTCACGTAACTGCATCAACAGATTTGCATAGTACTCCCCTTGCTGAAGATAATTATTCATTATCAAAGCAAAGAGAAAATAATGACAACTTCACCTTTCCAGTGAGGCTCAAAATGTTTCAGTTAACCCATGTATTTTCAGTGTGTTCAGTCTGGACCATGCCTGTCCTAGTATAACATACAGGACTTCACTTTCGCTGAATAGAAGAATGAGCACCACAA
Organism: Ellobium chinense; assembly: GCA_033807755.1. NCBI lineage: Eukaryota > Metazoa > Mollusca > Gastropoda > Ellobiida > Ellobiidae > Ellobium > Ellobium chinense. Next base: position 4,225,293 of record JAWQUT010000002.1, on the reverse strand, counting down.
ACCACAATACACCTGTATAACACACCTGTCAATAATCACAATACCAACTGTGCCACAGCAGAGCTTTCAAGGAAAAATATATTCAAGCAAAGCTGACAGATTTAGAACTGAAATTTTATCCCAAAATAAACAAGCAAAAAGTCCTCAAAATGGCAACATAGAAGTTCATTTCTTGATCTTCAACTAACTCAGGACTAGCAAGATGCTAGGAATATAATTATAGTCGAGCATGAAAACCTTGAAAAAATGTCGGTCAAAGTCACAGTTCTCTTCGACAAACTTTTCAGACCTGAATTTATTACTCGGTTTCTTTGAAATTCAGCAAACTTGAACATGATGAGGTGGTCCCAAAAAATTCAAGTTACCTATGCTTGACTGTATCCTTAATCTAACATAGGGAGATGTTGGCTAATTAAGTGTAGCACCGTTTTGTTCTGCCTGGCACTGAAGACATTTTACTTTCTCTAACAGTGTTGTAACTGATAAAAGTCCTAATTGATAATATAAAAAGAATGAAGCATTTTAGAGTGACATATTACACATGCTATTTTACACGGATCTCTCACAGTATGCTAAAGAATCATCATAGGTTACTACAAATCCAAAATATTATGTATAAAATATCTGAGGATATGCTCTATCTACTGAGGTCAGTTTTCATGTTCCACAATGTGACTAGTGCAACAAGGACAACCAAGTGCTCAACAATGCTGTATATAAGTAAATGCATCTCTCACATACTGTGAGCCTCTGGGTGTTCAGAGGGCTATAATAGCAGTGTGCAAAACTATCCAAAAAAAACCAAAAAAACTATCAAAAATCTACAGTTATGGTGAAGTGCAATGAATTATTTGGTCGGTTTGATCTGTACCAACCTGCCACAAACCACATGAACATTTTTGCCATAGAAAAAAATATATGGATGAAACACCTACCTAGTTAACATACAGACAAAATTTATGCCCTTCCATTTTTCCCCCTATGTAATTTGCTCAGGAAATTAGAAACAAATATATGGTCTTACAAAACAAAGGATCTGAGTGGGTGAACAAGGGTCACATGCAGTGGAAACTGCATAAATCGCCAGAATTTTCTGTGGTCGCACAATGTTAACGAGCTATTGATACTATCAAAGTTACCAAACAGTAGTGTTAAACAAGCTATTGCACGGCCTGATTTCAAATAATTGCTGGACAAGTTGCATCTCTCAAAACCTGCCCATGGCACAGACACAATATCCAAGAAAGGAGGCTGCAAGCATTTCAAACAAACCTGAGTTTCTGAGCATGTAGCTTTCACTAGTAATACTGCCATTTCTTAGTAATCTCCATTTGTTTTTGAAAGTAAAGTTGGGAATGTGTAGTAACTTTCACTAGCGAACATCTTAAAAGCTACAGCTACTTTCAACTTTTTCTATGTAATCTACTGATGTTTATGAAAATTATAAAAATACGTGCAATTTGACATTGTAACTCATGACAGGTCTTAGATGACAAAACATGTTGTCTACCATGTTTCATTTCCTAGAAAGTGCTCTTATAAACACTTCTAAGGGTATTGTATATGATCAAAATAATGAAATGTCCTTAGCTGCTGACAGATACTTCGTAAGTCTATGAAACATAACACTTCTATAAAAGGTTTCAAACTCCAATATGCTTATATAAATAATAATAAACATGAACAACATCCCTCCTCCCTAGAATCCTACCTTATACATATGGCCCACTAACTCTACCACTGATAAATTAATATACAAAATAGAATTAGTGACTTGATACAAAAAATAAATTAACTTCAAAGCAAACATTTTCAGCACAAATTTACATCAATATAGAACCTTCAATGACCTATATGTAACTTAAGGTCTGTGAAACACTGAACAAAGATTCAGGCAAAAACATGAGGTGCTAAATCAGTTATATTTGTAGCAAAACGAATTTAAAAAAAAACAAAACAAAAAACAGTTTTGTGGCTCCTTTTAAAAGTTTTTTTATAAATTGAAAAGACTTTTTGTTTCATTCAGACAGACATACTCACCAAAGAGTAACATAATTTCATTTGCTCCATAACAGTGTGACAGTGAAATTGAACAGCAGCTGTTTGTGTTATGTTATACTTCTCTGAAAGCTGTTACAAAGAAACTGTGAGAAGAATAGTGACTGCCACTGAAAGGTAGAAAATTACAGCAGACAGTGGAAAGAGGAATTTAAGCACATGACCTGCTTGATAAGTGAATGTCAACATCTTATATGCCATCAAGTTTGGTGCGGTCTATACCCTGTCATAACTCTCTATTAAGTAGTATAATAATTATATAGTATATCAATATTACAGAACTGTTAATGTCATCAACAATATATGGACAGCAGCAATAACAACAATGTTTATCTATAGACATATTGTGTATAAGTGGTGAAAAATAAAAGTAAATTCATAACAAAACTGGCCATTTCTAGCTTGTGACATTATAAAGCCACGGTATTTCTTCATTTAACAACAAATAAGCTCTAGAATCAAAGTCTTTTCAGTTTTCTTAATATTTCCCTCCATCATTCCACACACTAATAACATGCTTGCATAAATGCATAGTCACCATGAATGAAAAGTTAGACAAAGAAAACACATTATATAAAGCATTATGGAATATCTTCCATGCTGATGTATGAAGTCGTACAAGACGTGACTTCATGCATTAACCCAGACGATATGAAGAAAATGAATGACAATAAATGAAACGTCACAAAGCAGTTTGTTAGAGATTCAACAACTGAAGAAAAAGGCAATTACAAGACTTGACAAAATTATAAGTGTTTAAGAAGAAATTACCAAATCAGAGCTGCTCCAATAACATACATTTGTGCAATTGGTCAAGAAATGGGACTCCTTCTATTAAAAATTAAAACCTCAGTTGGAAAAGTCCACTTTCAAGTTGTCTTACACAAATGTATAATATTGTTTTTGCAAGGATGAGCTGAAAATGAGTGAGAAAATCACCAGAATTACAAGTCCCTGTTGGTCATCGTTCCAACAGTTATGACCAACATTGTAGAGCAACCTCTACCTGGAAAGGCCTGTGTGATGTGGTGAGGGACCACCATGCACTTCAGAAAGGGCTGATCTCCAGACAAAACTTTACAGCCTGAGTGTTCCATTCTACCATTCAGGGGGCTTTTAAGCATTCTCCTACAAAGCAAAGCCATCAAACAGAAGCTGCTCCCTACAATCAGAGCATATAGATAATAATATCATTCATAACTCACAATGCTACAAACGAACCATTAAGATTTATTTACATAGGGCATTGTGGCAACTGTCTCCCTTGATATCCTGATCTATCTTTATGGAACTCCCAGCTCTCGTAAGTTAGTGTTATACTAAACAAATCAGGAACACAATATTTAAGAAATACTTGGAAAGCAATGCACTGTACATGGATTCTATGGAGCAACAATAGCAACAAAACCGAGCAGTGAAGCAATAAAGAGTGAACTGGAAAAAAATAAATAGATATGTACAGGCAGTACTTTCTGCATGAACAACTTTCGGCATGAATCAGCATGTGGCATCATCGACAAATTATATTAGGTCAACTTAGCAAGATGGGAAGATTACTAGCAATGCCTGAGAATTTACGAGATGGGAAAAGAGAGGCTTAAAATGTGTGTGCATATGTTTTTCTCAATGGGGATTGCAGCAAGCAAGAAAGGAAAAAGGCAAGGCCCACAGATGGTGGTGGGGAGTGGAGACAGCAGCAGCAGCAGCAACAACAACATCAGAGATTAGAAAAACATACAAGAAACAGGGGTGAAAATCCTGAAGACTAAGACTAACCGTTTATATATGATTCCTATTCTGTAAATTCAGGAAATCATCATGCAGTGAATTATTCACACTGCATAATGCTAAAGGCATAATACAGGGAGTTTCCAAAAAAAAAAAAAGATACCCACCAAATCCTTAATATCTCCTACAAAAAACTATAAAACTGACTTGAAATTTTGTACACAAAATATGTCCAAAAATTTACCATTTGTCAAAATTTCATTAAAATGCGCACCAGATTACGCATTGTAAGTTATTTTGAAATATAACCTACATCTGAATCCCCTCGACTTTTTTCTGTTGGGTCTGAAGGAGAGCATTTCAGACAGTGGTATTAACAGTATGGGGCCATGCCCCGTATGGCTCAAAGAACCCTTCAGTGACTGCAAGGAAACTTCGATAACAGACTGATCAGCTGACTAACACCTGTGAAATCGCCCCCCCCCCNCCCCCCAGCCTAGATCTGAATCGCCTTGACTTTTTTCTGTGAGGCTATTGTGCCGATTTTCTGACATTTTACAAATTTGCATCATTGTTTGAATATTAGATCTTTTTTCGAAAACATCATAAAGACAACAATTTTCAATACATTTTATTCAAACTTTCAACGATTGTGTTTCATTGGACATTTAAACATATTATAAAGTTTCATGTGATTTCATAATGCGGTAGTTATTATGTTTGTGGTGGGTATCGTTTTTTTTGTAACTCATGGTATAACAATTAACTATTTTGACAAAGCATTAACGACAGCTGTCTACTGAAACTGTGAATGTCAGACTATGCCATGCTCAGTACATTTTCACTCTCCCTAAAGATTCGGCCAATGATCCATTCCAAAAAATGCAAGAGGACACAAGAACTTTCCCTGTGCCAAGGCAAAATTCTGATCTTTGAAGTGTGGATCTGCTGAGGTGTACCTTTGATTTGCATATAAATCCAGACTGGAGTTTACATAAAAACTTTTAAAGAAAAGGGGCTGAGGGAGAAGGACATCAAACTGTAAGCACTGTTACAAACTGTCAAATAGTTGCATCACACTGAGTCAGTACAGAGTTTCTACATGATGATGACTACAGATCATAATTTCTCTTCAATACAAACAGTAAATTAGGCAGGAAAAGGATTACCATGAGTCAAAGTTTGCAACACTGGGACAAAGCAGCCAATGCAGGCTTCAATGGCATTCATATCAGGACAACACAGCATAAGACTGGTTATTTGTCCACTGACCTGTCTCACTGATATTATATATGATTAAGTAGCTTTGGTCTCATCTTCTAAGTATAGTATATTATATATAATTTTAAATAAATGTATACATATCTTAGCTCTGAAATGGGCTTAAAAACACATATCAAAATGTCTGACCAGTGGATGAGTTTTTCTCAAAGCCTATTACTAAAATATTCACCTCTTTTATGTCAAGCATTTATCTGAACATTGTGACACCTTGCTCAGAGACATATAAAACAAAATAATCTGCAAAAAAAAAATTCGCACAGAAAGTACTTGTTGACATACGGCGCATGTGATAACAAAAGCAACAATTAACCACATAGAAATGGGAAGCACGGCCAAACATCAGTTTACCTTTGAAAAGACACCTAGTATCTTTAATTTGAAATTATTTTGTCTGAAGCATTTTCCAATATGTCTTAGTCAAAATACAGAAAATATTGGTAACAGTTTTCACTAAGACTTCTCTCTATATGTATATTGTTTTTCATATTCCAAGAAGTTCACAGGTGGATCATCCCATACATAAACTTCGTGCAGGGTCAATGACTGAGCAAAAACATGGCATGAATGCATACCATAATAATTATATCCATTTTAAGTGACCATGGCTTATACAAGAAAGAATCAGACATCTGTTTCATTATTTAATTCTTCAACACCTATCCACTTAAGGTTTGCTTTCATAAATAATGTCTTAAAATTGCTTACTTTCAGAATAAATTATTCATATCATCCTCTCTCACCCAAAATTAATCTGAAATCACAAGTTGCAATCTTTCTGTTGTTATCATTCATACTGCATTATATATCAACTCCACATTCACTGACTGAATCATGGACTCAGTGGTCTTAAAGTTTTCATCTAAATCAAAAACCTTAATCTTGGCCAAATATGAAAGTGTCATCTAAAAATGCATGATACAAACTTTTGTAACGCTCAAGAGTAACAGGGACGGCAGTAGCCGATGAAAACATTTTGGGATACATCTTTGTTCAAACTTAAAGTTGTTTTTATCATTTTATCTATTTGCTCCTTTGTTAAAATATCTTATCCTTCAGGATTTAATTTTCAGCTTTCTGAAAATGTTCAGCACTTTGCCATCACTGCAGTACAAGACATCCGTCAGTTCATTCACTCTCACTGTCACTGTCCTCTAAGCTAATCTGTTCCATGCTGTTAATAAGGCCCTGCCGCTGAGCATGTTCAATGACTGCTTGATGACAGAACACATACTGGTCTGGCATCTGTATGGAGAAAGCTCTCTGAGACCTGATCCTTCGGACTGTTTCTTTGACATCCACAGTGCCCACATGTTCCAGCCGCCGCAAACAAACATCAACTGTGATAAATGTACCTGCAGAACAGAGGGATGATTTTCGCAATCTTCATAAATAACTGCACTGAAAAATTAAACTCGGATGTACTCAGTATCACCACTCAGTTCCACAGGCTATGACAGTGTGAAAATCTCTTGAAAAAAGAAATGAATTGCATAAGTGTAAAATGAATTTTTTCAAACCTCAGGAGGTGCATTTTGAATGTGTTTAAAGGTGAAATAGTAATATCATTTGAAACATTCCCGGAAAGATTTATAAAAAAAATCAGAATTTTCTTCAAAGAAGACCAACCACTTACCTGTACGTCCAATACCAGCACTACAATGTACAACAATAGGGGGTCCCAAGGGATGGCCTGTCCACAGGGATCCCATTTCTTTAGTTGCCATTTCTTGAACATGCCTGACTCGGAAGAGAAAGTCTAGAAAAGGTGCAGCTGGCGGTACTCCATAGTCAGGCCAGGTGGTGAACTGTAAGTGTGTGATCTTATGAGATTCTCCTGTCTGTAAAATCACAACAAAAAAAAAATTGAATTCTGAGGAAATGTATATGACAGACTGTAGGTAACACTTAAGTTACAGATGCCGACGGCCATGAATTTCAACTCAACAACGCGAACCGGTAGGAAAATAGCTTAACATGAACAAAGCCAATGAAGGAAATATATTACTGTGGAGGCTGAATGGTAGGACTGGTTCTGGTTAATAATGAGAAATGGAAACAAAACGAATGTGAATACTACATTATGGCACTGTTTCACATTAACAAGGAAGAAAGGAACAGACACATGGATGGATGCTGAATGGTACCACCCTCAGGTATATTAGATAACTGCACTGCTCCATATGAATGACAAAAAAAAATAATCCATTAGGCACTTTTAAAATTTCTGCATACATATCAAATTAACAAATAATTTTACAAAGAAGAAGGGACTGAAATCTACTAACTATATTCAAAGTTAGTGTTTTTTTTTAACCTTTTTCTGTCAAGAAAACAGTGTGTGTTATCAGGGATGCCAATGCCAGACCAAAAAAAAAAATCCTGAAATTTGTTCGAGAGCGCGGCGTATCGACATATGCGACAGAAGCCAACCCAACCGTTGTGCTTTTAATTCTGAACCATTTTCCACAATTATAAGGCACTTAAGCAAATATTAAAACCAAACAAAGTTTAAAGGAAAGTCAAGTTTAGAACTGTGACTACATAACCTAACATTCTTCTGCACAGATAAAGTATATATATATATAAACAAATATACCTACACACAACAAAGAATAGCCATAATCAGGGATGGGAGGGAACTGCAAACTGTCACTTAAGATCTAATCCTTCATTTCCTAATTACACTTCAGAATACATCACCGTGAAATTTAAACAAGGTGTAGACTACATTATGTTACCATCTCTTTACCCATATCGCACATTTGTCACCTCTTATTTGGTCCTGATAAAATATGCACAAATGAGTAGTGTTTGACTTGCGGAGTTCAGACTGAGCTGGATTCAATGGTTCATGCCAAGTTCACAAAAAAAGCTGCTGAAGGCTTGGCTGCATTCTCTTTCTCTTTAATGTCCTTAAAACTCGCCGGAATCCTATTGTTACGATGTGACAATTCCTTGAAGCATGGAGCGTAGGTGCCTTCTTTACCGGTGTGCTGTAGTTTATTACTGCACAGTGTGCACCACACATATCCATCTTCTTTCAGCTTACGGATGTAATCAGATTTATAATAATAAATTATGGTTTATAGAAAACAATGGATTCTAAGTAGGACTGTTCATTTTACATCACTGTCTTTTCTTGAATGATGACCGAGCGCACTGTTTACACTTTCCGTGAGTTCGAGTGCTAAATATAGCACCGGTGTTCCTCTGACCTCATTAGAGGCGTCTGCGAGCGCATTCAGGAAGTTTGTAAAATATCTAGTTACCGGCTTTCATGCTATTTGTCCTCCGCGTATTTCTTTTTCATGAATGTTAACCGGATAACGCTGGATTTTTTTTCTCCACCGCTGAAAACGCCGAAATATCCGGATTTTCTTTCCCGCCGCTAAAAACGCCCAAAAAAATTCAGAAATCCGGATAATTGGCATCCCTGTGTTATACTGTTTGCTATGACAGGACATTTAAAATACAGTTGAGCACAAATAAGTTCTTCAGAGCCACCTCTTCTTGTTTGAGCTCACCTCATATCAAGGAATAAATTTGTTGGAGGGAATCATGAAATCGATTCACATGTGTTCACAGTATCCATGCACAACTGTAATGAGTTGTTATTTAAGACCCTAATGTATACAAATACAAGCCCCTGGCTCACTGACTGTCAACAAGTACCCACTTACATTTGTGTTATGAACCATCAACTGTGTTTCCGTAAAGTTTTGATTTTCTGTAATGCTCTCATTGTAAACAATGAATTCCTCAAACTGTTCATCTGCCTGTTCCTCATTGGGCCAGTACTGTCCACACTTCATTCTTGATCTCTCAATTGTTCTGGAGATAAGACAATGAAAAGAAAATTCAATAACATTTCAATCTGCCCAAAAATCTTACTTTATTTCACTCAAGGACAGTGCTTTGGTGGCTAAGCAACTGTATTTTTTTTAACTTCAAAAACTTGTTAAAATTCATATTCTTCATGTTAAGGGCCATTTACATGTGCAGTTTGAACTCCTAGATCCATCAGACTCGTTGATTGTGACAATAAAGATGCACGTGTAAATGCAAAATCGCATGATCTAAATATGATAAATCGGATGCTCCCAGAAATAGTGGCGGCTTCCTTTGATGTTTTCTTGAGTGGGGTGATTTTTAATTGCAAATAAACACTTAAATAATCATCCTAGCTTGAAACTGATCGCATTTTCGTAATCAGCGTATCAAAATTAGCAAAATCGACGCATACAGACCTTGATTTAAGGCATTATTCAAAAGATAAATAAAATAGCAGTTATTAAAATGCCACACATTTTTTTTGCACTGGCATTGCACATGTGCTTAGGCTACATACCAATACTGTGTGTAGATTCCACAATAGTGACCTGGTCAAAGGACCACGTTATCGGATATTCTATCCAATTCACTGTATTTTTCATGCATTCCCCCAATTACTTACTAACGACGATTTTCGTCTACGATTTTGGTTTGAAAATAGTTTGTTCTTTGGCCACCTACCCTACCGTATAAAAATCGTACAAGTGGCACACTAGCGCCAGTGACTGAGTCTGCATCAGACAGATCGGCATATGTAAATGCAAATAAGCTGGAGATAAATTGGATACAAGGGGTCGTTGAGAGATCGCGTGTGCCCAAACTGCTATCACTATGTCATAAAATGCTGCAGCACAAAATCAAATTATGTTGTCCTCACCTGGCAGACAATAATGTTTCTGTCTTACCACTGGCCTTAAAAAGTTAGTCAAGATGCAAAGTTCAATTTCTTAAGAGCCTCTAAAGGACATGACTCAGGCCTCGTATCTCCGGTTTAATGACTATTTTACGTCAGCTGTGTGACAGATGGGCACATTTTCATGATTTTCCTTTTTACAGACATATTCCATAAAAGCATCCAACTTGAAAGTCTTAGGATCTAGACTCGCATATCAAACTAATGAACAGCCAACTTGAGAATGTCGGTCCTGAATGAGCTGTAGCTTTACTGACCTTCAAGCTTTTTTCCATAAAATTTCTTACAGTACTAACCTTTCCTGATCCATGACATTTCTAACCCATGTAGCAACCTGACAGTATTGATTCTAACCATCTAGTCAGGAACCCAACATAAGAATTTCTGACACAATAACGCTTTCCCTTACTTTAATCATTTTACAGTTCTGATACACTGCCTAACAGTATGAAACTGCAGGCTCCTAACCTTTCTTTATCCTTTTCTCCATCCCAACCACTCTCCTTCCTGAGATTGCTACAACTGTCAATAAGATGGTTATAGTAATGCTATTATGAGATTTCTAAAGATAACTGAAAGTCTCAATTAAAGCTGCTTCTTTACCTTGTTGTCATCACAATCACTCGACACTGATTATGCCAGACCATTCTCCAGAAGTCTACAAATGTTTTAGGAAGAGGACCTGTGAAACAAATGAGAAATCATCATGTCATCTCATAGCTATGAGGACACTGAGTTAATAAACCTGATGACCTCTGAGCTCATGTTTCCATGTACATGTACATGTCTTGGTAAAACTTAGAGGTGATGACAACAATAGTTACCACTAGAATCCCTGTTGAGATCAGTAAAGGAAATTTATCTACAGATAAGGAATGATAAAAATATGAGGATTAAAGGCTAAGAATTTCCCTCATAAATTATCTGCAGCAGTGAATATGGCTGGCTGCATCTATCACCCACACAAAGAGCTTCTTACATAATATTGTAGCTTACTAACATTCCCTCCACATTTCAGTTCTTCCTTTGGCTTTGAGATTGTAACAAAAGGGTACAACAGTACAACTGCTACTAAATTTAGTGCTGATGTAGCTGGTAAAGCTAAATAACACTTGGTCACTTGAGGGTGTGGACAAAGCAACTGTGCTATCTCTAACTGTGAAACTTGAAACATATCTGCATGACTGGATTTCAAAGAGGTGATCAATCCAAGGGCACTAAATCATGCTCAAATTAATTGAAACTGCTTTATGATAACTGAACGGCTAAATCAATGTCTCTTTCTACATGTTGGCTACAGTATACAGCATACAAAATGAATTGTATACAGCTCTTTAAAGATTAAATTATTTCGAGACTTCGCCAACTGGCCAAAAAATAAACAAAAATAAAATGACTTTATCTTATTTTCCATGCAAAACGTGCCTGAAAATTGGACATTTCCCAAAATCTGGCTGTTCTGGTGTATCCTGTGCCATGAACTCATAATGAAGAAAAACTGTCAAATTTACCTTGTGTACATATGAAAGCATTTTTCTGCATGTAGCCATCCACAAAATTAGCATTAATATAGTCTGTGCCTGAGTCTTCACCACAAGGAGGAAGAATGACTCTACTGTGGTCGAAACATAACACATCTGTGTACCTGTTCTTCGGTAGGTTAGGTTTGTGCCTGTTGCAAGATAAAATTTGAGAGTGAAATAATTCAAAATTCATTCAAAACTTTCCTGCTGCAAGCTTCATTATTTATCTCTAATGTAATGAACTGTATCACAGTTTTAAGCCAGCTTTCAAATTCAGAAAATCTGAGGCAAATACCAGACTTAATCATCAAAGCTGCTGCTATGTATGGGAAGGGGAGGAGGGGTGCAAAACATTACATAGTTGCATGACATCTACTGAACAAATTGCTTAGTGTGTTCCTATCATGAATTCAAATGTCTTTCAGATATTCTCATTAAGTTTAATTATTTCCATTGGCCTTGCCACAATAAGACAAAGGCCTTGCATCATAGTTTTCATCCTAATTACTGTATAGTATATTGTTATTCCACACAATTACTTTCAAAACATGACACTTTTAACACTTTTCATCCACTGGGACACATAGAAAAATTAAAATTTTCACATCCTCATTGTTGAAAATCAATATAAAGATGTCAGTATTTTGCTATGCAATGCTGACCCTGATCAGAAACATCTGGATGAAAAGAACAGCATTTCGCCAGCACCAAGTGGCAACATCTGGATGAAAATTGTTACTGCAGCTGCAAAGGACAGCAACCAGTTTGACAAAAGTAACATTTAAATTTTTAAGTGGTTTAGGCTGTAAAAAAATATGGACAATTTGTACCCTGAGGATATTATAGGTGCACTTTATTTACAGGCCTAGAAGATGATTAGAAAACAATTATTGTCTGATGCCAGAAATTTGCATCCATACAACTCACCTTTACATCTATGCCTTTTACAAAAAAAAAAGATCACTAAGGATCAACAGCCATAATCTTCATGCTTCAGTCTACTTCCCAGCAAGGACAGTTGTGTGATTTGCTGCCAGTTTAAAGTACAGCTGAATAAGCATGTGATTTTACACAACTGTTATGCAGTTCAATTGCATTCTGTATTTTTGGTTACAAGTCCAATGAAATATAGCTTTCCATGTTACAGAGGATTGAAAGACATAACAGCACTGTATATAATACACAATCAAAATACTGAAGGAAATGCTGATTTCAGATGTAACTAAAGAACTCGACGTAATTATTTCATGCAGTATGAATAAAACCACCCACTTTGAAGTGTTGAAAGTCCCAGCAGGAGGTTCCATTTTGATTGATGCATATTCAGAGAAGAGTCCTTTTCTCTTCAGTGTGTTGACTTTGGTAAGCACCTCATGTACAGTGGTGCCACTGCTATCTGGCATATGAATAGAGTCATCCAGAATATTTGAGCCAGAGGAAGGAGGGCGTTTTTTACGAGGCATCTCCTCCCCTGCTGACTCGCTAACAGCTGACAAATCAGAACTGCGTTTCCGTGACTCCGATGTTTTTCGTTTACGATTAGCCAACCCGTGAGCATCCCTGTCTTTACTGATGACAGCATTGTCACCATCTCCATCTTTTCCTTCCATATCATCCGAGTCCTCTTTCTCCTTTTCCCTGTCTTCGTTTGTGTGTTTCTCGTTCACAGTGTCTTTAGAACTTTCAGAGTCAAAGTCACTGATGTGGTTATCTGTGTCGGTAGATATACTCCGGGACACAGAGTGACGGCCCGCACCCGAACTAGATGCACGAGAGATAAAGTATGTGTTTGGGTCTGGCTGCTGATTTGTGGCACACTGATAACAGAACTGCAGCCAAACTTTGTGGCAGGGTACCTGGTTCCCACCTAGTTGATCTGGCAAAGTCTCCCTTGGGATATATGAACACAGCTCTGCAATGTTCACAGTGTATACCTGATGAGGAGAGTCAATCAATTAGACAAGATGAGAACTCTGCATCGCTAACTGGACAAAACATATTCAAAGACTTTTCCTGGGAAATTTTCATAAAAAGCAGAAATATTCAAAACATTTGGACAGCAGTTGGTAAATGATACAATGGTATCAGCTTTTAATTTAATACTAAAACAAAGCCTGCCACTGGTACTGATCAAAGCACAGTCTTTAATCTACTCAACAAAAAGTCATGACCTTTGACTGCAGCACTCTTATTTGTGAACTACTTTTCAGTATTCAGTGAAATGTATTTGATGTTAATATGTGTTTACAAAATATCAGGTGGCCATTTGAGAAAGGTGCTTGTACATTAAACTGATTTTTTTTACCATTGCCATATAGTTGACCTCGTTTCCTCCTGTAACCGATGCTTTGCTCAAAAGACATTCTTTTAGAAACTTTATGAGCAGAATCTTTCATGCATTTTATGTACAAATATAATTACGCTACACAATCAGACATGGATTCTGTTGCTTCATACTTTAAATTTCCTAAAGCTCCAAATCTTGTAAAGCTTTGCTGGCCACACTGAGCCACATGACAGCTTCAATTATGTAACAAGAACTTACTAAATACACTGAGGTCACAGAAATATCATAAGCTGGCTCACCCTGTCTCTCAGCTTTTCTTTCACAAATAACCTCAGGATCTTAAATGGAGCTTTAAACCACAAGGGGGCTGTGACAATAAGTACCCGCTTCAAACGTGCTGGATAGGCACCCTGATATATGAAGAAAAAAGAAAACCAAACATAAGTTTAAGCTGTTGGTGTAAGAGCTGTAACACTATATTACAAGCCGTGGAGGACCAACAATAGGGTAGGTAAAAGACAATGAAGTGACATTTGGTGTGTGAACTACAAAGAAAATAAAATGTTTATTCTCTCCTCCAGCTTCTCAAAGTACATTAATTTCAATTTCTTCATACATATTCTAATGTAGGTGACAGCTGCCTGCCACAGAGTGAATATGGCAACTCAAGATACCACACTAAAGACCAACCGTGTTTTGAATTTTGTCCATATGGTGGAATAGTCAAGAAAATCTGAATGATCTGGAAAGTCTAAATTTTCCAGCAATGACAATAACTTATAAATTAGTGTTGCGCTGTCATCATACAACACATTTCATGTTATTGGTTGATAACATATTTCCAATACTGGTCTCTGCCATTTTTACATGTTTTATTTACCCTTCCGTGCTTTTTTCAAAGATGGATTCATCTCTTGAAGTATACCAAATTTGTCAAGAAGATAATGGAGTAAGATCATCAATACAAGTAGGGCATAGACAACACATTTACAATATGAAGGAGAAATAGCACCACCTACCTTCAATAGGTTGAGTATTTTAATACTGAGATCATAATCGAAATTGGCATATTTGGAATCTGTCATATCATATATGAAAACCAGTCCATGGCGCTGTGTCTCAACACTGAAAGATGAAAGGCAATATATGACATAGGCAAAGTTTAATATGTGACATCATCTGTGTTATAGACTAACTATTATATAGAAATTCATATCAAAGGAAAAGGCAGGAAGCAGGAAATAAAAGTTTTCATGCTTATATTCCTTGAACATGAATCACTCACTCTAAGACAAACACTAAATTGGCACATCTGATCATACAATTCTCTAAATGAAAATAGAAGAGCAATACCAGAACATGAGAGTGCTATGTATTGTCAAAATATTTCAGAAAAAGTCTCGTCCGAAACTTTAGTAGTGGTGCTCTTGCACCCCCTTTGTATTTAAAACACTGCAGGTATCAAACCACAGATATGGTAATACTCTGAAACTGCTGTTACAATGGAACCTGTATTTGGTCAGCACTGTTCAGTCCCTATAAAAACAGTCGCTTCAGACAGGTAATCTCCTCACACAAGTTGTCTGTTTTTTTGCATCAAGTGTAAAAAAAATATTTCCTTCTGTTTCTAATGTTTATGCATCTTGGCCTCAGCACTGTGGCTGTCATGTGGCCCCTTTTAAAATAAATCATATACTACATTCAAACTAGAATGAAAATCTTTTTTACCATCTGGTCAGCTGTCAAAGTCTTCGACAACCCTTACAAGGTTTTGGATTAACGAAATGGTGATCACCCTGTATAGGTTTTTTCCTGAGGTTTAGAAATATTTGGAATATGAAAAAGAATGGTCTCAGCTATACTGAGCTGCCACAGATGTGGAGCGTTTCAATGTGATGAAGTTGTCTACATCTGGCTCCTTCTAGAATAGATTCCCTGCCCACATGCGTACAGCACCAACAACATGAAACAGGTACAAGGACGGATACCACAGGGAAAGGGAAAACAAAGGCGACAAATTCAATTGCAACAAGAAACTACAATATATAATAAATAAACGTCCCCCTAACAACAACATCTACCCAAATAACCCTGAAAACTCGTGTACGCATTAACTACGCTAATTATCAGACAGCCTCATCCAGCTCGGGCCCTCCACTGGCCCCCACAAGTTTCATCCCCCACGAGCGATAATCAATGTCTACTGCTCTGCACTGGCCGACACGTTAACGGCAGGCTGTGTCCGGCCCCAACCACTGGCCCTCGCTTGTTGTGTGCGCTTCTGGCCCAACCCTACACTGGCCCTTTTCTTACTGTAAGCACACTCCTGACCCGGCCCAACACTGGCCCTTTCTCACTGTGAGCACGCTCCTGATCCAGCCCAACACTGGCCCTTTCTTACTGTGAGCACGCTGCTGACCCGGCCCAACACTGGCCCTTTCTTACTGTGATCACGCTCCTGACCCGGCCCAACACTGGCCCTTTCTTACTGTGATCACCCTGCTGACCCAGCCCAACACTGGCCCTTTCTCACTGTGAGCACACTCCTGACCCGGGATGCCTAAAAGCCTTCAACATCATCGCCGCCCAAGACCAAACTGCCGGGCTTCCATTTCAGTTCCTTTCAACCGTCATCTTCCACATCACCAACCCCATCCCCCGTTCATTCATGGTGCGGATATCGTGCAGCCCGTGAGTGCACATCCACTTTATCACACTCAATATAGAGGAAATATGAACTGTCATCCCTGACACCTGGTCACCTTATCAGGCGCCAGATCAGGTTTAATTATATATGTAGATGCAAACTATACTACACTCCTAATAAAATGTTACATTTCAGTTACAGTTTCTTCTTAGCTAAAAATGTTCAGCAATACTACCTCTTCTCTGACAGGCTTCCATAAATAATACTTCACGGTGTCTTATGCCCACTAGCTTAACCAATGCTGCAGGAAAGGCTATAGATACATCCTAGCATCAATAAGACCTAGTAAATGGATAATGCCTAGGAATCTTGATATAGTAGATGGTGAATTTATGATTATGCCTCTCACAGTTTTCCAGGCACTTGTGAAATAATTGTCTGGAAATTAGATAAGTACTCTGGTGGCCAAGTGTTGATTTTCATACAAAGAGTACCTTTCTAAGGCAGCATCAAGTTGGTATATCAGAGATTTCAGCACTACTTGATGTGTGGTTTGAGGTGGATGATGACGTCGGGCAGAAAACAAGGCCACTGCAGCACTGCTCTTATCTCTACCAGGCTGCAAATGTCAAAGGGAAACATTAATAATAACAGGAGTTTACCATAACAAATCCAGACAAGAACATTCAGAAACACAACTGCTTACCATTGATTAATCAGTGTCCTACAAATAGCCTTTGCTGCTTACCCAGGACAAGTAAATCATAATGTGGAGCAGCCAAACCTGCCAGACCGACAGCAAAAATTAATTCCCCTTGTTAACTCAGCAGCTGCATTTCTAATCACATAAACATTCACTTGTCTTTCACCTTCCCGAAGTCTAGAAAATTATCCATATATCATAAAAGTAGTTTCATGATAATAGTGGCTTTTAATAAGGTTACAGGCCTGTAATTGTACTTTCACTATTAGTTCCCTCTTTTGGCATGCCCTGCTTCCAGTAATGAGGGCTCCAGGGGGGGGAATTTGATATCATGGGAAACTGTGTCAATTTTACTTTATTTTGTCAGGCACTATTTAGCCCTGGGCTGGAACTGCCAGGTCAAGGGTGTGCTCAAGCGGAAGAGAAGGGGTTTGGCGTTGACCAGTGAATAATATAGGTTCTGTTTACAAATAGCAACCAAGCTCAAAATTTCAACGGGCTTGCTAGGGTTGGGTCAGTCTTAAAATTTGGGCCAATGAGCTTCAATCTGGTATAGGTCTGGGTGAAAGCTAAAACTCTGGGTTCTGAGGGCAGCTCAAAATGTCAATATAGCCTATAGAGGAAAAAAGGGTCCAATCCCATTACAGATCTGTAACCTAATAAAGTCCTAAAACAAAATTCTCTGACTGAAATATTATCATCATAAATGTTTGTCTACTTCCAATGTTGATGGACAAATACCGTCGGAGGTAACCTCCACTAACCAGGTCTCCCATGGGTATGAAATTTATGCTCTACCTATGAATAATATATGGTAAATTTAAAACTAGCATTCATACAATCTACATACCAAGATGGTGAATTTCTCTGTAGACAGTTCTTTCTCTAGAAACTGGTCATGGGCATCTATGGACAGCAAATCTTCTTTATCACGTGTTAACTAGAGGAAAAGAAATAACAAACATTATGACCTGGGTGTGAATCTCAACTTTTTTTTCATTCATTAAGCTGAAAGACATCTGGGTCTTCAGCTAATATTTAAAGTCAGTAATCTGAATGTACTGTGTTCTTGTGGTCAGACAACAATTAGTGTGTTATTTGTTTCTGAAATGTCTCTAGGCTGAAACTGCAAGTTCTTAGATTGTAAACCAGAAAACATTCCTTTTCTGCAAAACTGAACATATCTATAACTTCAAACCCGCCTCACCTTTTGCCTGCATAATCGCAATACTTCTGCAAGTTCAAACCCAGGTACTTTTATTTGCGTTATTGCAACATTTCTGTCAGTTCAAGTACTCGTCCCCTTGCCTGCTTTATTGCAACATTTCTATAAGTTCAAATGCCCACCCACTTGCCTGCATCATTGCAATGGCATGTGTCTACCTGATCACAATGCACTACAACCACTCAGATGACACATCACCAAACAATATAAACTGGAATTCAAATAGGTGGGTGCAACTTATACAAAATTGTAAATTTCTTTCTCACAGCATAAGAATAATTTTTCTACATGGAGAATCAATAATAAATTGTGATCTGACACGAAGGATCTGTAGCTTTACAAAGCTACTTTTAACTTGTCTTTCAGCAGCATGCTATACTTTATGGGCAAGATATGTTCATGAACTCCGTAGCAGATAGTTCATGATGGCCAAGACATTTTCCTTTACTTCACAAAGTAGAAATTTACAGTACCACACGAGAATCTGGCGGTCGACTTAGGTTTTCAGCATCACATTCCACACATACTTCATCGATAACAGCAATATGACAGCATTGGAAAGTGCATGACTATAAGGCATTTATAAGCCGGTATGTCAAATCTCTATCCATATTTTTTCTTTAACCCTACTAATGTCTCTATAAACAGTCTACATAAATGCTTTATGTGCTCTATGATTCAGCTGTCTTGATTTGCCCACATACTTTAGATTCAGCGGTGGGTTGGCAACAGATGTTGCCACTGTCTGATGTAAATAATGTACTGGCCTTGTACTTGGCATAGAGTGGATCGTATAAAGGTTACAACACCAAAAAAAACCCAAAAAACGTGGATTGGATATGTTTCATATTGTGCTGCTGACTAGGTATATTTACCAAGTTGACTCTAATAATAGTGTGAGGCATGTCAGGTCCAGCCCCCCACTGGTTACATGGATCACTGTTACGGATAATAAAACCATCTGAATGTTAGCTGATCAGCTGATATGGGACAGCAAAATTTGACTACCGTACCGCACAGTTAGCACTGGCATGCAAATTTATTCTACCATCACATCCAGTGTTGTAATGTGAAAGTGAGAATCCTTTCAACAGTAGCATTAAAAGGGTTAACCATATGCAAAATCTGCAGTCCATTTTACCACACATCTCTGTTAGTTATACAGGGCTACCAAATTAATTTAAATTCAAATTGCAAAACACTATAACCTGTGATATGTAGATTATTATACATCCTGGCAAATCAAAAGGTAACAAACCAGATCAAATCAATTTGAGTTTAATAAAAATGACAAAAATAATAGGAATATGGAAATACAGACAATATCACGATTCCAATAGGTATAATGATATTAGCTGCAGCTAAATACACAAAAATAGTCTGTCATGCTGGCAGCTTGGGCTGAAAACGAAACTAAAATGAAAAGGAAACTATGATATGAAAACGAAATAAAGTTTTTTGAAGCTTTTGTTCACAACAAAACGAAACAAAACAATTTTGAACAACGAAATAAAATGAAAATGAAAAAAAAAAACCGAAAACGATAATAACATCAAAACGAAAATGATAATAACATCAAAACTAAAACGAAACTAAGACGAAATATCATCCACAACGAAAACATCAAAAATCATTTTTCAAAACTATTTTGAAAGCAATTTCGTTTTTATAACTATGTGTGACTCACCTAATGTGAGAGACCTGAATTGCTTTGCAGAACTATTCTGAAAGTTATTTCATTTTCGGTTGTATAACTATTGTGGGACTCACAACTATTGTAAGAGACTAGAATCATTTTTCAAAACTATTTTGAAATTATTATTGTTTTTATTTACTATTTTGAGACTGCGCGGGGCGACACTGTGGGCGATGCAATGATCAGGCAAGACGAGGCAACTGGGCTGGCTGGGACAAAACGTGTGGAGTTACTTTTCGTTCAGCTGATTAGAGATACAAAATGAGATAGTGCCTATTATTGAAATTTGTTAATACTGCCTATATTAGCCTAGACCCAGTGACGGGGAGGTTGAGGTTTGTTTTTTTCAATATTTTAAGTTATGTGGCTGATTGGGAGGAGGAATATCATGTTACACCAGGGGTTTTCATCCTTTTCAGTGGCAAGCATCCGATGGAATCTCTATCTCTATACTTTGTGTATCAAGCATCTTTATTCTTTTATATTTTTTGTTGTTTTCATCTAATTGACTTTCCTGTCATAGACTTGGTTTGAACCATCCCGCTATTTCTTGAAGAATGTGCCCTGCTTGCTCTAAGCTGAAAATTTTTGAATGCCCTTTTTTTTTCTGTGATAGACGTTGCTGCAAGAGTGGGGTTTG
>JAWQUT010000002.1:4154204-4204750 GCA_033807755.1 Ellobium chinense | reverse complement strand
GAGTTTGGGCCATTCACCATTAATTCGCATCGAACCAAACAAAACAATTTAAAAAATACATTAGAACACAAATATAAAAGACAGATAGGCAGTCAGAAAGGCAGACAGAATGACAGACAGACACTGAGACAGACATTTCCTCCATTCTTCTACTCACTCACTAAATCTTTACTCAAACTCTCACTTTTATTTTGAAACGAAAATAATGATGAGATGAAACAATGAAGAAAAACTAAAATAGAACAAAAATGAAATGATTTTCAAAAACAAAACAAAAATGAAAACTGAATGATTTTGAAGAACTAAATAGAACCAAAACGAAAATGAATTTTGTGAAAAAAAAAAAACTAAAACGAAACAAAAATGGGAATAGATTTTGAAATAACACTAAAACGAAACGAAAACAAAAATAGATTTTGAAAAAAAAACAACAACTAAAACGAAACAAAAAGAAAAATTCTGAAAAGAATCACGATTTCACCCCTACTGGCAGCTGTTCGAAGCCATTATTAACATTATACACTCACATCATGCAGTGGCTTCTGGTTTTCTTACAGATCAATTACAAAACATGACTTTCTAGGGCTAGGGCTGTATCAGTAAGACAGTTGGGACAATCATTCAAAATGTGAGACTGTTCCACAATTTTCAGGACAGCTGACAGTCCTGCTGTAATTTGCAACTCCTAAAAGAAAGTGTTCTGTACAAGACACAGAACAGTCAAAAAGAAAAAAATCTTCAGCAGCCATGTAGCATTTTCCAGCCTGTCTAGAATCAAACTGTGTTCCTCGAGATATGTTTATTTTGTTATAATGATCCCTTTCCTTTTTACTTGACAAACTAATGCTTTTGGGTGCATAAAAGTTTATATAGCATCTTTCTAGTGCAGCAAGTTTTCAGAATAACAAGGTAAAGGCATCAAGATATGTCAACATCATGCAAATCCCAAAGTTATGTACATCGCTCATGTGAAGGAGAATGAGGCAACTTGACTGTTCAATGAGCCAGCAAAAGCTTACTTCGAACTGTTATGTAATCTGACTTATATATAATGCCTGTAATATCAGAAAAAAGATGAAAACATTACAGGGAGGAATGGCTCTTCCCTTGTAAATTGTAGTTTGTTACTACGGTGCGCATTGCCCTTTTCAAAGTCATTAAAAATAAAATAGCATGCAAAACTGTGCACCAAAGTGCTAAACAGTGTATTTTTTCTTTGTGGAGAGTGAGCTTAGAAAAACTGTACCTCAAACTACAGTCATCATTTACTCACAAGATTTTACATATATGCATCTAAGAAATGTTGCTGTATTATTACAGAGTAGAATTCAATATCTGTGTCTCAAGGTTACTTAGAATTGAGGGAAAGTGTGGTCTCTAAAAGTGATAAAAGGAGTATTAAAGTACAATGCCTAGGTAATGATTTATGCAGTAGAGTGTCTTAGAAGAATGTGTGAAATCTGGTGTCATGTAATAAAGTAGTAATACATACAATGTATATTTGGAGACACCACCCACAAAAGAATGAATGCATTGTTTAGCATTTGTTGTGCAATTTTGCATGAAAAATGTACCGAGAGAAAGGCAGTGCACCATAATCTACAAGGGGAGTGGTGTGCCTTCCCTTAAAGTGCGACTAAAGTGCTAGAAAAAATGTAATTTCCGACAGTTTTTATCTCTTCAATATCAAGTTTGAGATCAAAAGTCATCATTTTTGCTAAAAAATAATATTCGAAATTAATTTTACAACTTTTAACCTATTCTGAAATTGTAAGAAAAAAACCGTACCGGAAACGTCACGTCAGCGCGGAAGTCACTGTGTTTTCAATCGAGAACAATGGCAGCACCGGTCGAGTATCAGTTCGAGCCCCTGCGCCGAAAAACAGATGACGAGGATATAATTGAGGAGAAGACTATTGGACCATCAGTTCAGGAATGGTAAGCAAGCATTCTGTCACAGTTTAGCTCTCTGTATTGTTGACCAAGTGCTAGTCTAGACTACTCTCAACTTAGTAGACTAGTCTCGATCTAGATCTAACTTTGCTAGCATGCATGTCCACATCAGTGTTTACTTAAACAGATGCCTCCACGTGCTGTACGGTGTCTTCTGTGGATCCATCTCTAGATTTACAGTTTACCGCACAACAATAACCCATTGTTTCCACGTGGGAGCAAGCCCTACTGAGTGCAGCGCTACACGTAATAGCCTTCAGCCCGACACGTAATAGCCTTGAGGCATGTACACCGGTGTTGGTGACGTCACATATTTCTGGTGAGGCGAGCAGCGGTGACGCTAACACAGGAGGGCATGGGCATGTGTTATTCTTTGTGATTTCTTCGAAACGCGTTAGATTTGATGGGTTTGAGAAGGTCAGTAGGAAGTTTGAATCACTGATGCATGTTAAAATGGTAATTTCACAGGATTCTGTGCACTACACCATAAAAGTACTTTAGTCGCACTTTAAGAGGACACGAAGGATGGTTCTTACACTTAATGTTATACTGGTAAATGATTTCTCATGCTGAAACTCAGATTAAATCTGCCTTGTATCAACATAATAATACAACATTAGTCAGTATCTAAAATCAAAACCAAAGTAACTATAAAGAATACCCTTACCTCATGAGCAAAAAACAGGTCTATGGCCCTCTTCAGGTCGAATTTGCGTGCCATAAGAAATTTGCACCCTGTGCTCCATGATACTGGTGATCTCTGCCGATTTTCCTGAGCAACATTAATTTCTTCCAGAAATTGCTGAATTGCCTAGAGAAGAAGGTGGAATAAAATTTATTTTAACTGCAGTAAGGAACATCAATGCTGGTTCCGCCAGAAAAAGTTTAAGCAAATGCTCAGGAAGAAAAAAGTATTAATGATAAAAAATTTAATAGTAATAGGTCAGGGAGTAGAATGGAAAACTAAGCGCTATCATTTTAAAAGGTAAATAGTAAAGCTCATGTGGGCAGGGGGAAATGAGAGACAATTACTCCATCATTCATCCTTTTTATTTCATTTTCAAACCTTGTTCTCTCTTCACTGTGGGACAAATCACAAGGCAGAATCACCATCTGAGTTTTTGGCCTCCTCTCACAAGTCTGACTCCCCGATTTTCTTCCTAAACATTAATAATGACCTAGCACATTGGATGAAAGGAAAAACA
Source organism: Ellobium chinense (assembly GCA_033807755.1). Lineage (NCBI taxonomy): Eukaryota > Metazoa > Mollusca > Gastropoda > Ellobiida > Ellobiidae > Ellobium > Ellobium chinense. Next base: position 4,201,592 of record JAWQUT010000002.1, on the reverse strand, counting down.
AACTGGTGAATATTTTTAAAGGACTAAAGGACATGTCAATTCATTATATCCATTTCGAAACACTATTCTTATGATGCTGAACTGGAGATAACACTGTCAAAACAGGATGCCTTTTGTGACAGGGTAAGACTAATCTTCTTGTTTTTACCATAACATAACTCAGTGGATCACTGCCAAAAAGATAACACAGTTTTTCTCATGTGATAACATTAATACAATTCACTTCCTCTTAGATTTCAGTCTCCTATTGTTTAAATTTAATTAACAACAGTGTCTTCCACCTAAAGTACAAAGTCTTACAAAGTAATCAGTTTTACTCATTCAGAAAGATGTGATTGTGAACAAAACTGTCCAACAAACTGTAGGCATTGTTTCCAAGTATTCAGCAAAGCCTTGCAGCATTGGATCATTATAAGAGTTGACTCAGGTTCGATCTCCACAGTCTCTATAGACTACTATAATATAGACTAGTAACATATTAATCATTATTTCTCTTTTCTTAGTCTTAGGTACAAGGCTGGTTAAATATCCTTCCTTCCACTCAGTCATCTCTACCTAGTCATAATTTGCATCAATATGACTTCCCCTCAGTCTCAGGTAGGAGAAACAAGTAACTGATTAAGATCATTAAGAAGATGGGAGATGTCGATGAAGTCTAGACTTATGAGATCTCAGACAGTTTTCTTGATTGGTGATGACAAATCCAGGAGATTATTATTAAATTTGAATTTAGATACTGCCTCAGTTATGAACGCATTTCACGAGTTCATAGAATGTGACGATCTGCCACTACTTTTTGCAATCACTGGTTGATATCCAAGGCTTAAGACAAGTCTGGCAGAGGACGGAAATGGACCATTATAATTAATGAGTATCAGTATTTAGTAATTTAGTATGGCACTGGTGCTAAAAACTGAAACGAGGAGTGACCACATTCCACTCAGCTATTCTAGACTAAAATTGCCAAAGGTCTCTTCAACGAATGACCCACTAAGATCCGCAATGCAAAAACACAATGGTGATTTTACGCCTATTATTCTGATCCATTTCTTAATCACATTAAACTAAGCATAATGAGCACCTACCCTTTCTTCCTGCTCTGATAGATCAGCGGCCATATTTTCCTGTTACCGCATTTAGGGCTGCCTATTTCAGCTATAGTCGTAAAGTAATGAAACAGGGTAGGTGAACTCCTCTTAACCGACACTAACAACTACAATTTAGTCACTCAGTAAGAAGGTGTAATTATTCATAATCGCTGTGCCTTCAGATGATTTATACTGAATGCGTATCCCCTTGTGGTAATTTTTACGACTATCTTTTTCACAACATTGTGACGTCACTGTTTATTAACGCCATATTTAGACTCAGATCCTCACAAAGAATTAACTCACATTACTTTTATCTTATTTACACATCCGTATTGACTTTGAGTGGTCTACTTTGACACAGGAAACAGCACCGTGGTTTGTTGTGAACATTGACAATGGCGCAGAGTCCAGCTGGGAGCGCTGTAAAAGCTCTCCAACTTGAGCTGAAGAAGATCCAGGCAGAACCTGTGGAAGGATTTCGTGTCAAACTTGTGAACGATGACAACATTTTTGAGTGGGAAGTTGCGATATTCGGGCCTCCAGGAACACTTTACGAGGGTGGCTACTTCAAGGTGAATAGAGGACTTCTGTCTGATCAAATAAATTATCAGACATGTGGCCACAGGATCAGTTTTTAATAATTTTGTAATTAAAAAGCTGCTACTATGACTATGACTAGTCAACTATGACTAAGAAGAGACATGATATAAAACAGTAAAACTAGAGGCTAGATTAAACTCTGGATAGCCAATTAGACTAGAGACAAAGTATCATCTAATTAGTTGAGATCTAGAATACATGCCTGAATAATTTGTCAATACACTGTAGTCCACTGTTATCGTCTTAATTAACACCAATTTTTCAGTGTGTTAACTGGGCAAGGGGTAAATCTCTTCTTGAAATATGAAGGTCCTTGGTTCAGTTCTCCTACTTCCTTTTAGGTTTCCACTTAGTCACTTGCACAAAGATGTGGTCTGTTGGCATAATCAGTGAGTGTATTTGGATCTTTTATTTTATTGAGGACAATACCTCGTTAGAGCCTTAGAGGCTTCATGGATGCCATTTTGTTATCAAGATGCCTTAAAGTAGAGATGTGACAGGACACACATCTTTCCTTATTCATTATTGATTGGACCAAGATCTAAACTATAGTTGGGAACATTTTTCTTCCCTTCCCATGAAGTCATGAAGCAGTTTCAGATTTTTGGTTGAGTGATAAGTAATATGGTCTCAATATGAAACATTTTATTTGGTTGTATTTAATAGTGTATCTTTCCCTTTCATGAAGTCTAATATCTCTTGTTGACTGTTGCATACAATTTACAGAGAGAGAGGATAAAGGAGGATATATATAGTATCCAGCCAGCTAAACTTGACTTGATGGCATAATCGATAATGCCAAGTCCCAATCCCATGATTGTGCGTTAAACATCATTACTTGTTCATCAAAGGGAGCAGTCTAATTAAATAAATAAAAGCCTGATGTGAAAAAAAGGAGTCCATGAACTTTAAAAATCATGCTATGCCAAACAAGGATTATAATGAAGAATTCAGGACATAGATGGATACACAAGTTTTTAGTTTAACCCGAGATGAGTTGGAGGATCTGAAATGGAAATAGCTTTATTTTTGTAATTTATCAGTGCGGATATCAGAGTTTCCACTAAACAGCTAGAATAATAACATCTAGCTTATTTGAAATCGATAGACTAGCTTATTAGAGATGTGAAAAAAAATAGAACTTTTAAGAACAGATATATCCTAAGCTCATGAGACCAGCTAGACATTTAATGTTCTGAAGACCCTACTGAAGAAAACTGAATAAAGAACTGCATAGTAGATAGTGGCAACATCAATGACTAGACTAGTTGGTAAAGTTCGCAAAAAAACAAAGTTACGGACTACACACCGAAGCTGAGGCAGAGATTTATCAAGGGCAACTATAGTATAAGCCTATTGGTGCTCTAGCACATACATCATAATATGGTCCCTCCCTTTATAATGTCTCATACTGAGCAATTTGTTTTATGTGAAAGATGACTCATGCAGAAGCAGAGTAAAGCTGCCTCAGAGATTAACTTTAATTGGCATGTTTGGGAGGATTTCCTAACTTTAAATACAATAAACAGTGGCAATGATTTTTACTACAAAATGTGGCAACTTTCCGTCCTTTTCTAGGAATTCTGATGAGCGAAAAAAAAAGTACTCATACATCCATTCCAAAATTTGGCTTTGAAAACGCTGAGCTAAGACTAGAACAGGTGGCTGATTTGTAACAGGCTAAGCCTACTTTCGTAACTTTGTACTATCGTCTAAAAACACAGATCCACAATCGAAAGAATGATTGTGCAGTTACTCTCTCGTGACTTATTTTGTAATAATTCAGTTCATTTTTTCTGAGATTTCCAACTCCTAATTTTTTATGAACAGTATCTACAGTAAGAGCAATACATTCTACTCACTATAAAAGACTTGAACAAAACTGTCTAATCATTAACTGTGTGTACCAGTTCAAAAGATTCAGTGAAGGATTACCGTGCTAAGAGGACCCGGGTTCAACCTCCACTCGGTCATCATAATAATAATTTTTCTCTTGTGTTGTTTATGAGGCTCATTTGGAAATCCTTCCTCACATTTTAGTGGGAGGTAGACCATAAGTAAGACTACTTAAAGCTTAAGGACCATTTTCATACAGATAATTGAACAATGTAGTCTGCATCTCATGTTCCTAGTCATAGTGTTCAGTTTTCAAAATGGGCTGCCCAGATAAAATACTAATGCTTAGAGGTTTGTAAAAGTGTAAATTGATGTGTCACTGAACAACTTGTCTCACCTTTCAACTGCGATTCCTCAGCAAGCCCAGAAGTCTGCAGGAATATGTTGCAAGACTGCTAACTTGTTTAAATTTTGTCAAAGGGTGTGAATGGTCTAGAAGAAGTGCCATGTTGATCTGTGCATTGGGTCATTTTCCTCAAGAGCAAAAACAAGAGTAACTCTTGAGCCAGTGGTTGGGTAAACAGGCCTGCAGGCAGTTTTCTGTTCTCTGGCTTTGTAACTTTAAATAGCAGTTGTTAACATACTATCAGCTGTAGAGGTTTGCACTTTCCCGTAAATTTCTCTTGGAATATAAACAATTTTCTGTCAAATGCCAATTTAAATCATAACCTCAAAGTCAAAGACCTCTTGAAACTGACAAAGATAAAGAACAAACTACTATGTAAACAAGTTGCTGAAGCCAGCTGCGGGTTGAATTTATTGCTTTTTTGCATACTAATTTTAAAGGTCTGTCTGAGATGCCTTCCTCTCTCAGATGTAGGGTAGCAATTTCACATGGAGAAACAGGGGCAGCGCATAAATTTTCTTACATGAAACACCGAAGTGAACCTGTTATTACTATTTAAAGTAGGTACAATAGGGAGAGAGGGAAATATGTGAGTGTACTTGAACATCTGGAGCACCAGATTCAAAAGTTAAAGGAAAATGACCTTTAAATGAAAGTAGAAATTTTTCTGGCAGGTTGAAACAGGCGCATGTTCTATCTCAAATTACACTGACTTTGCAGTTAGGGTGGGGAGAATATTGCTTGGGTGAGGAATGAGAACTCATCAGCCCTTGCTATTTTTTTATCACTGCTACAATATTGTTTAAAATTTTACTGTACAGCTTAGTGTGGGCATGTGACAAAAATGCATTCATAAGAGTGACCATGGAACTAAATAATAATTATGTTTACAGGGCTGCAGTTCACAAAATGTTGATGATAAACTGCCACTGATTTCAGTAATCCTGCTGATGTCAAGATACGAAATTGTACATCACTAGTTAGGCTTATTATATTAGATGATTGCCAGTTTCTTGCAATGGCACTGTGCTAGATAAACAAGTAGTCGCCCGTAGCATCTGCATCATCACATTATTTTGGTTACCACTCCATATGATTATGAATACTCCCATGTGCAAAGCATTTTGCACTTTGTGATTTGCATCATGTCAGTTCCAGATGTAAGTGATTCAGAGATGCTAAAGGGAAAGACAGAAATAAGTTCAGAGTGTATCATGCCATTCTTATTCTACAGTAGGAGCTTTGACTTGGGGAAAGTTTTTGGTGGGAACTTAGCATAGCAGTCTGCCAGATGCATCATTTAACATCCAGCAACAGCAAACATATGTTATACACAGTGGAAGTGCTGGTGGGACACTCTGGAATGTCTAGATCACAATTAAGTTGAATGCATAGAACTTTGTCATTGTGTCATTGAAAAGTCAATGCTACCAGCAGGGACTGGTTTTTGTTTACTCAGTCTATGGTGGTAAAGCCTTTGCAAAGAAAAATGTATTGAAGCAGTAATAAACTTGGCTATCTCCATCAAACAGATGCTGTCATTTTTGTACTTACAAGTATACTGTATACATACAGTATTTCCATTCATCTTCACATTCATCAGTTCATGCATGCTGTATTTAAGAACCCATAGTTGTGACACTTTATTAATTAGTCATGTAAGAACAACAGTAGTGTTTGCCATTGTTCTCAGTAATCTCAGAGGCATAATGCATAAAGTTAATTTCATGTTACAAATATAGTCTAGAGGGGCATCAGCAATAGTAACAGACTCTTCCTAGGGTGTAAGTAGGCTATCTGTTGTGGAGCTAGTCATTCATTTACAAAATTTTCATCATCTAGGAGTGATGCATTTAAATGCTTCCCAGATCCTGATATATATGACAGTTGTATTTTCTTTTCAGGCACACATGAAATTTCCTCAAGATTATCCATATTCTCCCCCAAGTGTACGTTTCATTTCTAAAATGTGGCATCCAAATGTATATGAGGTAAGCATCCAAAAGTATGGTAAGCACATTCAGACACAATCCCTTCAGTGCGTGTGCGACATATGTAAAGATCCATTATCAATTTGTTATTTAAATTCATTGTAAGCTCCTCCTAGACAGCTGGTGTTGAGAGTTTACTTTGTCACCTACTATCAAATTTGAATGGTCCTTGCAAATTGCCTACATTAAAGATAAGTGGGATAAATATAAGATTACTGGCCAGCTGATCTGATGAAAGTTTCATTTGCAAACTTTTGAAAATCATTTTTAACTGATTTATAAATAGTGATAAACTAGACATGTCAACAATAGCTAAAGTGTTATCTGACACTTAGTTTGACAAGTGACAAGCATCTGAGTCCTGCTGGACCAAATCAGATTTTGTCTGATCGAGAGGACAAGACAGTCTGACATCGGTTAAATGTTGTGTATATGGTATGTTAGTCCAACACGGACAGTCAGGTAGTTTGGAATTTGCAGTGCACTGGCTTTCTTATCCAGTCCCTGTGATAAGTCTCAGCTTACATGTGGTCCAGTCTTTGTTAATTTTCTGTCAGGCCATGTCAGTTTTCATCAGCCGAACTTGGCGGGCGGTCCATCAGTTGTTGAGATGTCCGAGGTTGATTTGAAGGAATAACAGCAGTAAAATTGTAGTAAAGGTTACTCTGAAGTGCGGTAAATTGTAGGTTTTGTTGTCTGTATGTTAATTTCCTTTCTACTGCAATGTTTGTCATTTCGGGATCAAAAAGTTTCATCAAACCCCAGGGAATGCACACATGAAGGACAGTATTTAATGGGTAGCATAACAGTGGTAGATAAGATACTACAGCAGCTGTGAATTTGGCAGTTGACATTATAATGCATTTTATGAAGTTAACTAGTGAGTCATTGTCCTGGTCTGATTTCATAGTCCATTCATTAATCTTATGATGTGTGTCATAAATGGATTTTCCAGTGACAGTAGAACTCTTTGCTTACTTATCCTTGCAGAATGGTGAAGTCTGTATTTCCATTTTACATCCTCCTGTTGATGACCCACAGAGTGGAGAGTTGCCTTCAGAACGCTGGAATCCAACACAGACAGTCAGGTAGTTTGGAATTTGCAGTGCACTGGCTTTCTTATCCAGTCCCTGTGATAAGTCTCAGCTTACATTCAGTACTTATGCTCTCTGTGTGATTCATTTCTAGTCTGTTATTGTAAATTTAAAAGAGAGCTTAAAGCTGAGTCATCCAATCATTAACATTGAAAGGCAAGGCTTGCCTACAAATAGCTGTTGACCTGCCTCAACTCAGAAGGATTTGCCTTCATATTTCAAATACTAGACATTGTTATATTAATTTTCTTTATTAGAGCTTTCAGAGGAACAATAAATTAGCAATCTACAAAGTTTCTATGGAGTATGAAATGTTTTTCTCATGAAATTTAAGAGAACAGCATTCCCCTGATGTGGCCCATGCAATGGAATTCCAAATAATGAAGTGTCCCATTATCACTGTCTTCTCCTTTTACACCACAGGCAAGCCGTTAAGACTTATTTTTATCTTCAGATATATCCCTAGTCTGAGAAAAACATTTACAAGAATATGTGTGAATGCATTATATGGACAGCTTTGTTTTGCCATTGGATATGAACGAAATGGCCATCGTATTGTGTGCGTGTACAATTGTATCCACATGCATTCTTGCACATGTTTGGGCATGTGTGGACAATCTTGCTGTGGTAAAGCTCTGTGAAGCCTTTTTGTAGCAGAGTGCCATTTGAAAATGTCATAATTATTATTATTTGTTAGTGCAGAACCAAAGAAACACTTCTATGTTCCAAAAGTTTTATGAAATTTCTGCTCCTTCATCAAACTTCTCATATTTTCTGCCATCTACTCATGTCTCGAGGAAATTGTGTGCTTTTGAAGTATTGTCCTATAGTTAGCTACTTACTCCAATTTGATTGAGATGAGACTGTGTTTTGGGTGTTAATTGAAATATATATTAATTGTAATTTTTTTAGGGGAAGATGATGTTTCATATTCTGTCTCTTTGTTTGTTTCAGGACAATTTTACTCAGTGTCATTTCATTGCTAAATGAGCCCAACACATTTTCCCCTGCTAATGTTGATGCCTCAGTTATGTTCAGGAAATGGAAGGAATCCAAAGGAAAAGAAAAAGAATATGAAAATATTATCAGGTATGATTCATATTTTTGTGTAAGTATCCATTATAGTCATCACCATGATCAAAGCCCAGTGTTGTAGCTGCTCACATGATATTTTTTTAATCAGTTTAGCCTGTTAGTGAAATAAAATTAACTCTAACCTCATTAAGCTCTTGCTGTCATGTTGCAGGACTATCTGCTATGATGGCAGAGGATAAAGCACTTGTCTCTTAGTGCAGAATATCTTAGGTTTTAATCCTCTAAATGGCGGGTTCTCTGTGGGTATTTTCAGGCTGTTTGTAAAGGCATCCACCTGTCGGGACCCAATGGGATTCAAGCCTTATTTCTTATATAGAGACTAAAAGAGCTGAAAAGATCATCGGAAAATGAAACAAATGAGTGTTGATAGTCTGCTGAAGAATGTAGTGAAAGGAAGGATTTGCAGAAGAAGTGAACATGCATGGGGAATTAACACAAGTCACAAGCTTTAATATTTCCCATTCATCCACCCGTGACCTGCAGTTTGGGTGCTAGTTGCAATTGAAATTATGAATGTGGGCAATTCTGATTGAGATGATTGGAAAAGTCCTTCCAACTTTCGACATATGACATCAGAAAGAACATTTCTGCCTCTGTCTGATGTAGGTTAGGTTATGTCATGGATTTTTCAGTTGTGTTATCTCACCTGAAGATTCCCGCAGCTGTTGCTCATCTGTTTATTACTTTGTTCATTTCTGTCTTTAAAGATTTGACGAGGCACATGTGTGAGAAAATACACAACAAAAGAAGACTTTTACTCCACCTATACATAAATATAGCATCACTAATGACATGGAATTTCAGATTTCTAGCATTGTGACACTGACTTTTGGTATCCTTCCTAAATAAATGGCTTCTCTTTTTATGTCAGAGCACAGTAAGTCATAATTTTCATCACAATTTTGATATAAGTGGTTGTGTAAGATATAATAACTCAACTTTTATATTTTTCTAACCTAGAAAACAAGTCCAGGCCACAAAAGAAGATGCAGAGAAAGACCAGGTGAGGGTGCCCACAACATTACAAGAGTATTGTGTCTCGTCCATACCAGCTCACGACAACCAGGTGGATGCAGACTTTTATGACGACGATTATGTAGACGATCTGGATGAGGAGGAGATGTACCACGAGGAGGATGAGGAGGATTCAGGCAATGAAGAGTCTTGATAGCATCATTACTTTTCTTGTCTACTTCCTCTCAGTCTACTATGTGTACCATAGGCGACAGGGCGGTGGGGCTCCAGCTGTGGTTGGAAGGCTGGAACTGGTGCTTGCTAGTCCGGATTATTGAACAGAGAAGGGAAAATCCTGCCGGAAAACCAGTTATGTAACGTTTCTACTGCCAACAGTTTCGGTAACTCATAGTGAAATTTCTAGATAGATGTCACCGATGTTGATATATCATGTCTTATTCCACAGTAAAGAGGTTTGGAGAAGCCTGGAGTGTTTACCATGCTTTTATTGACTTCAAGAGATAGTATAATTTTTATAACTTTGGTTTTGCTTCTGGTACATTTATTTCAACAATACCATCAGGACTGCTGAAAATTATTACTGAAAATGATGATCAGTATTTGCTTGTGGCCTCGTTAGTGGAATGTGACTGATATATTAATATGGATGATTTACACTCAAACACGTCTGTCATGAAATTACTTACTACAAATTTAGCGATATTATGAAGTTTTTTTATGAGCCTGAACATTTCTTACGTAATTTATTATGCCTGTTACAAAATGCAGCCGGCCTGAATCCAGAGAATAGACCTATTAATATGCAACTCTGAATTCCTACCACTCCTGTTGTTGTTTTTTTATTAAGCTAAGGTCTCTCTCACTGCCGTAGAGCAGGTAATCTCCACCACTTCCTTGCTCATATCAAGGCCAGGCTAAAGGCATGTTGTTCATTATAAAGATCTAAGCAGTCACAGCAGTATGCTTCATGAAATATGCCTTTCATTATTGTTTTGTGAACTGATCTTAGGTGGGTGAAAGAAATCCTTTGCCCTGGCCACTTTTCCTTACCATGGATAATCCGAAAGATTCTTAGGATTAAATGAATGAGTTGGTCCTGTGATTTTCATTTTAGGCATGCTCGAGTGTATATCTTAGAGGTCTTATCTTCAGCATGAATAAATTTTGGTCAGGTAGGAGTTGTATTAGAGTGGTTTGTGCAGTGTCTTCATAATTTGCAGATATTACCCGACACTTCTGACACAGCTGTATTTATAGAAATATCTCTGTAAATTTTGACATTTTAAAGACATGGTTTCCTTTGGTCACACTGCAAGCAGCTAGAAATCTGAAAATAAGTTTTAGCCGTAAAAATTCATTTTAATTCTAGTATAGGTTTTGGCATTTATAAAGACTCATTTCAGTTTTAGTATATTTTAATTGAAAATTGTGACTTTCTTCTTATCACATATATTAACTTGCAATTGTTAAAATGTCAGGACCATTTCCTTATTGAAGCTTTGTTGCTCATATTCGCAAGCAGTGCAGAGTACTCAGCATTATAAATGGCATATTTAAAATGAATAATTCTGCTCTTACCTTGAGATGACATGTGAGCCTGCCAAGCATACAGTTTCGCCTACTTGACAGATCAGTAGAGGTTAGCCATTTTCATTATTGCTTGTTCTTTATGGCAAAAATCATAGCAAGTACCACCCATTTTTGAGTTTGTATTGACAATCAGTCCTTCATGGAGCAAGTCTACTGAATCAAAGCTTTGGATGTGGATGTTTGAGAAACTTGCATAGAAAATCAGTCCTTAATAACTCTGACATTTCATAGTCCATTTTTTTCCTGCCAGTGTATTGCAATTTATAGATGCGAGATTGTATAATAGTACTGATAAATTTTTGGTTTTGATCATGATTGAATTGACAACTCTCACAATTTTTAATTTAGATAGGCTAGAAAAAGACAGTTACAGCATTTTTATTTTTAAGAAAAGTTTACCAGTGGGAAAAAAATGATTGCAAAAGCTTGATCAAAATTAAATTTTGTCAATTTAAAAGAATAAAGATATGGTGTGGTGGTATAATTTTCATTAGCTCCTGACAAGATACGACATAAAAGTTGCTGAGAAAGTTGATAGGTCTAATAATATCATACTTTTATTGAAAGTGGTGTTGCCGAAAGGTTATAGGAAACACTCCATTGTTCTTTTACTTATTTGGTAGTGGTCTTCCAGCTGCTGTTGGCTAGCACTAGCACACACCAGTATCCCACTCTACTCCTGCACCCCCACAGCCCTCGCGTGTTTTGCATTACCATTGTGATCACATCGGTCATTTCCATCTTCATTAGAACAACCCAAGACATCACAGATATATAACACTGGGGGTCCATGGCCGGAAGTGAAAAGGAGATGCATTCTAAAGTCTTGAATCGACATGGCAGATACTTTGCATTTGGTTTAAATATAAAATGTACTGGTAGAATGACAGTACATGATAAAGTCAATTTATTGATTATGGTAAATCATGAACAAGTAAGCTTTCTGTCCCAGGACCCCCAGAGGCCATCCATCATCATGTTGTTATTACACAGGCATCCAACAGTCAATAACCATCATCAATATTGTCAAATATATGTATTGATTTTGTTACTTTCTTTGAGGACTGTTTTAGAACCTCTGTGTGTTTGCCTTCTGAAACAGTATATGTAATTTTTGTTTTGGCTGAACTACGAAGACAGCAGATCATTAAAAAGATGGAAATAAATTTCATGTCAGCGAATGCGGGCTATCTGTTGTTAAATTTGTCAGTCCACATTTTCAGGGCATGCCACATTTAGACACCCCTTTCATGAGTTTATGTTCCAGGTTTTGAGTGAGTTTATGTTCCAGGATTTTATGAAATTATATTTAGTCTGAATGTTTTTTATAGGCATCATGATCAACTTCTCATGGTGTTTCTTATGTGGGGGTTGTTCTTTTCTTTGTAAGAATTTATCCTGACTAATCATACTTCTGAAGGAATCCACAACTCATGTTTTTTGACATGCTCAAGAAGTTCTTATGAAGTTGCACAAATGTTTTCCAGCAAACCATAGCTCTGACCAGTAAATAGATACTTAGACAAGCTTGTGTTTGCACTAGAGATCTTGCATCCATCACTGGACGGAGAGCTTAATTAGTATATTTCATTTTGTGCATGGAGATGATAATGGGAGTTTCCAGTTTCAAGAAATTCCTTAGAGCAGTGACTTTCCTCATAACAAATAATGTTTTATTTTCATAGCAGACTTTGATCTTTTATTCCATGTGGTTAGGTATGAAACACAATTGCATCGGGTGAAAATGAGAACTTCCTTGTGTCCTTTTGCACTGTCTAGTAAGCTTTTTCACACATTCAATGAACTCAGGACAGAAAAATCAGGTCTGTGAGAAATACATGCAAAGCAATATTTTGGTAACTGTCTTCTAAGAGATATATAATATTTACTAAACAGATTAATAAGGGATGAATAGTCTGTGTCTTTGCTTCAATAGCATTTCAGAAGTCAGAGTGACAGAATTGTGAACATAAAATCTCCAGTCATTATTGAGGATTCATGCACTTTTTTGGAGTTTCAGGAGCTCCTGGAAGTTAGAGGGAAAATCTGAAATTTGTAATTTTCTTCTAGAACCTTTTGAAAGGTAGTAATATAGAAATCAGGAAGTTTATATGGTCCATTCGGCCAACATTGTCACATGATAAGATCACAAATTGAGCAGTTGTACTTTTGGAAAAACCTTGAATATCCCTGGAATTTCTCCTGGAAAATAATTTCCACACTGGGACATGAACACAGGATATGTGACTTAGGCATGTATGAGAAATGTTAGATATATTTTCGGAATTGTAAAGGAAGAATAGAGCTAGAAATTTGATTTTTATTTCAACGTGTTTTGAAGTACACCCCTCCACTCTCTTAACAAAGTTTCATTCTTTTGTACCAAGAATCAAAGCAGCTTTTCCACATTGCAAGGGCAGAGGGTCATAAAATATCATGCAAAGTTTGATTACAATCACATGGAGAAAACCCTCCTAAGTGATCATATAAAATTATCACCTTGAAATCTCGATGTTTGAGCTTCATGATGACGTTGTGCACCTGCCTCAGTTGATGGTCTTTTTCTGTTCATAACTTATGAATTAATACACCTATATCGTTATAAATATGTGGGAATTAGCCACGCAAGTTATCCTCGATTGTTTGAGAAAAATCAAGTTTCTAGCACCATTCTTTTTATATGATTCTGGAAATATACCTAGTATGCCACTGCCAATTAAACTACACCCTGCATATAGATATCTTCAAGCTTTAAGCACTCACCCATTAAAAACCAGCTAAAGAGCAAAGAAATAAGCTTTGGAGCAGGTACTATTTTTGACTTTTTACTAATGCACCACTGTGAATGCAGTGATCAGTGGTTTATTTATTGCCTATAAACCTGATGTAGGAGGATGGTATTGTTAATACAAGTTTGTTTGTTTGTATGTGTAGTTTTGTCCATGTGCGAGGATGCAGCAAGAGTTGTGCTAAGTGTATACACAATTGTAAAAAATGTTTGCAGTCCAGAAATGCATAGCACTCTCTTTATTGTCCCCGTGTCACTTTGTGAAACAGTATATCAAGATAATATCAGGGATATCTGGGGCCTGCCAGAGGTGATATTACATTAATTTCTCGAATCTGTTATGAAACACTATCACACACCCACAGTTTGTAGACTGTGAAGTTAGAATGACTTGAAGCAGAAAAATATTGTTAAAAGCTATTGATTCTTGTATTTTCACTTCCATTGAAAGGCTTGGGATTAAATCAGAGCTTCTTTTACCATATCTATAGCTGCCTGATCTTCATTAGAAATCTTCTTGCAGAGCTGGTATCTCTTGTTTGTTTTTTTTTAAGTTTGGAGGACAGCAGCACAAGGAGTTTATAATATGTGGGGTTTAAAGTCGGCATGAATCCTAAGGTGTACTTGCTAGTGAGATCAGGATGAACATCATGTTGAAGCCTGCTTGGGTGCAGCTCTTCTATTCATTTGTCATTTGTAGGGATGGCAGGAATGATGAAAATTTTTTTAAAATCAAAAATCAATTTGGCATTTTAACAAGAAAAAGTAGACTAGGAGATAAATGAAGCTCAAACCATGGCTTGAGACACAGGTATGATATTAGATTGTTCTATTGCATCAAACATGAATTGTTGTCCTTATTCTTCTTTCATTGCAACAAACCAAACAAGATGTACAAATGATATACCATTCTGACAATGATGAAACTGTGTATTCCATTTTGTTCTGTTTATTGTCTGGTTCTGTTCTGGTTATATGATTAAGTCTGTGTGTGGCCACGTTTTTAATCAAAAGGACTGGCCACACTTTCAGGTAGGGTATTATAGGCAGATGATCAGGTTTGATAGAGAGATCAAGTCTTATACCCAGATTGAATATGGCTGCTCTGATGTAACACTTTCCAGCATTTTTTTGTTTTCTTGTCAGACTAATTACAGAGTTTTCTGTTCATGCATATATAATTATATACATTTATGTTTGTAAGTATGTACACGTATGTATGTGAATTAGATGTACTGGCCTCATCAATGACTGTTACTTTTATGGTTAATTTCTTCTGTGTTCTGTTACATATGTGATGATCCTACATCGTTCAGTGCTGAGCAAGTGGGGGTAGTTTTACTTCATTTGAATAAATCTGGGAACTGTCTAAAAACATACAGTGTGGAAGAGTTTTTGAGAACTACCTGTGAAATTCCATAGTAAAGCATGCACTTCTAACAAAACATACAACATGGAGGAGTTTATGAAGAGCTGGTTCTTCTGTATACCAAATATGGCCTTGGTGGCGGTTTGCTTGTTTAGACAGTCTGTATTGTAATGCCTGGCATGGGGATGGAATCTGGATCTTGCTTATGAAAAACTTTCTATTTGTTTTATAACCACCACTGAAAACTCTTTTACAAGCATTGCACCTAGGAGTGGACAAATACAGTCAAGCACCACTAGTCTACCTCACATACATGGAAGTCAAAATCACAATTCCCACCATTGAACCATTGAGATCAGACCGGAATTTATTTCTGTATACCAGTGCTTTATGTGTTCTTTAAAAGTAGGCAAACTTCAACAAAATGAGGTGGTCCCAAAGAATTCAATTTTTTTTTTTTAATCTGTGCATGACTGCATTTGTATTTTTCTAGCCAGGATCCATCCCTCCTGGTGGTGATAGGTAGTTATGCCTTAGTCCTGAGATATCCTCACTATCGAGATGTTGGCACCCCTTGCACGTAGTCAAAAAGAGTGACAAACTCATTTCCACAAATTTGTCTTGTAATACTGGTTGATTTCATGGTGTTGCAAACCTCCTGGATTTATTGTTTTCCTTTGTTTTTGTTCATTTATCCTCAGTTCTGTTGTGAAGTCTTTGCATTGATTTTTGCAGACATTTTCACTTTCATGTTACTGGACCTGTTGTTTATGGTGTGTAATTATGTCACTGCCACACATTTGACGTTTTTATCACACTAAAAGGACCGGTGTTTCAGAGCATGGTAGCTATGCAGGCTAAACCTCACCCATTTTGCAATGCAGGGCTTATTTTAGCCTTAAATCTAAAACCCTAAGCACCTTTTGATTCATTCAGGATACTTTGTCAAAGGGCACAAATCTGGCAAAATCAGCATGGAAGTCACTAAAGAATTCTATATTCTTAATTATAATACTCGGGTGCTATTGCGAGCGATGACAGGTCATGTGGTAATAAAGGGTTTAAGTAAAAGCAGAGAATCTGGTAATCATCAGGATACCATTATGAGCTGACACTACATGGGTTTTATTTGTATTGTCTTCTGTGATCACATGCATGTGACCAAGGTTGGGCAAGTTCACCAAAAAAGTTAGTTCAGATCTTTCAATTCATTAATGAGCAATAGCCCTAAAATCAGGTTTAGCTCAGTTCCATGAAAATTGAGTAGTTTTCAAATCAGATCAGTTCCTCTCAGTTTTTGAAATTGGCATTCAATTCTGATTTTCGAGGAGGGTGTGAACTGAACAGAAATTTAAGCAGAAAATTTTAAAGTTCAGATCAAGCACCCAAAATAGCTACTGCTTAAGTCCAGTTCAGTTCATTCAAAATAGCTGTTAAGCTCAAATCAAGGTCACAAGAACTAAACTTAAGTTCACAAACTGCGTTCATATGATCTCATCTCTACCCAACTCCTGCATGTGACATGGGCTGGAACATGGTCCCATCCAGAGAAGCCAGCAGACTAAGAATGCTAATAGATTGGCTCCATACTGCTCTCAATGAAACGATGCTACCATGTGCATTTGATCAACACATCCAATCAACAGCAAAATGTTCACATGCCATTTTTAGGTTATTTCAGCATGTTTTCATTGTTTGTGAGATTCGGTAGTTTGAAATGAGAAGTATCTGATCACTTGCGTTGAACTAATGGGCTTCTGATTTTTTTTATATTTTTGCTGCAAAGCTGAAACACTTATCTTCCTGTGTGATTGAAATGATGAAGTTATTTTGAAACCGGGGATTAGCTTGCATAGTTCTGCCTGGAACCCTTGTGATTTGAGTTGTGCGCCACAGATCAGCATTTACTGTCTTTGACAGGCTGTCTTTGGAAATTTTAATAGAAATTAATTTTTCAGTCCTTTTCACCTGGTTTCAGAAAAGTTATTTTGCACTTCTATTACATTTCATTAATTAAAAAAAAAAATCGATGCTGTGACTTTCAACGCACAACAAAAATCTCTTGGGCCTCATGTTTTTTCCCAAAGGTGATTTCTATAAAAGATGTACCATATTATATGTCACTGCCTTGTTTTCGGTTGTTTTTTCCTCTAGTGACATGTTATAGACTATAATGTAGTTACGTGTGTCTCCCAGAGTGGTCAGGACAGAATCATAGTGAGTATCTAAATATTTCTTTCTGAGCGTAAGTGTGATGATGATGTTGATGATAACGATGATGATGAAAGATTCAGAGTACATAAAGTGTTTGCAGACCTGTTTGAGTTTTTTTGTTCATGAATTAAACATTATTCTGACAATGCATGCATTGATTTGAAATTAAATGTCTTTTCTGAAATAACAACCTCGTCATTTGTTCAGTTGAATGTTGTACATGAGAAGCACATCAGTTTTCTCTCTCCACTGGATAGCATTGTTCTTGGTGTACTGTGAAATATTGCTAGTTTTGATGAGTTTTAATCACGAAATGGCAGCCTTTGCATATTCATTCAGTGTGAATGTACACAATGACAGTTTAAAATTGCCAGAGAACTTATCAGATTAGCGTATTTGACTGTGTTGTTACAGCAGTTTCTTTACCTGCAGACAATTAATTTAGCCCTTTCCTTATCATTGCAAATTATTAATTTATCAACATCAAAGAATATGCCTATACATAAACCAGATTAAAAAGGCATTCAAACTCCACCTATATTACAATGTTACTGTCTTAGATAGAATGAATCAGTCCGCCTCTGGAGATTGTTTTTTTCTCCCTTGCTAGCGGGTCATTTTTGCGTTCGTCAATATCTGGCTGTTAGATAACTGCTTTTAAGGAAAGTGGAAATGTGTATATTTATACACAAATATAAGTCTATGCGAGCGAAGGCTGAGCCGGGGAAGGGGGGGGGGTTACATGTGATGTCATAAGCTAGAGTTTGTTTTCCCCTTCAGGTTCTTAGCCTTAATGTATAAGATCAGGTTACTGTAAGTTGCATTCACTCTGTTGTTGTGCTTCCTCACTCTCCTTTCGGATTTTCTGACTGGAAAGGATTTCCCTGCATTTTTCTGAAGTCAAGATCTAGCCACCCTGCAAATACATAATAATAACATATAATGTGCAAATCACAATCAGTCACAGCCATCTGTCCAGTGACCAAACGGTACCAGAAGGTAATCTGGGTTTAAATAATTACATGTAAACCATTCACCTGGGTCTGAACCTCCGACTCTTAAGCTGTGTTGGCCAAAGATACCGATAGATTTGTTGTTGGTGAAAGGAACAAAGATACATTATCTTTCTTTGAGAGACAACTCTTTCCTTAGGTTACATCTTACTTATTCTTGAGACATAAATATTTAAAACCCCTCTGTCTTTTAAGAATGATACAACATTTTTACACATGGGTGCTTGAGTACAGTATACTTGAACATTCATAAAAAAAAGATTTGCAAATTTTACACAGATTTTTCTTTTAATGGAAAACCATGCCACAAACTATAGAATTTAATGCAACATGAAATACATGAATGGCTGAGGAAATACTGTACTGTGCAACAGAATGATAGGTAGGCTGAACTTTCATAAATTTCAAACGAACATGGAGATCTCCACTTTTGTTGGAGAAAATGAAGTGCAATTTAGTAATACTGTACCACTCGCTGGTCACATTGTTCCTACCGTTGATAACTATGTATGGATTTTCTAATAGTAACTTTGCTATTTCAGTGTGTTTCACAGATCGTCGCAAGCGCATGCCACGTTTTAAGCGTTGTGAGCTGATACTATTTTCCGAAAGCCCAAAGCGATTCTCACGAAGTGGCGTGTCGATAACTGAAAGTTTCGGAGATAAACATTTACTGATTGGGCATACGTTATCAATTCTAAATCTCACTGAAACTTGAAAACGCTCTCCGGAAAGACTAGTAAATGTCGCATATGCCCCTTTGTGGGGTGGGTGACAAGAGCCGTGTATCCATCTATATAATTTGCGCCTTGTTTCAATAAAGCAGTACCGGCTAAACCTCTGGTGTCCAAGCAAAATAACTGTTAGCACCGCCTTGCTGTTACTTTGGTTCTGCACAAAGACAGATCTGCCGTCACTTTTAAGAATACAGTATATGCAGTTTTGAGAATTTTACAGGAGAGCATCATATACTCATATATACTTCATATTTTTATTAGTAAGGGGTGCACAATCTCAAAAACCGTATATATATACAAATTTAGACACAGCTTTGTCATTTTTTGTGATAAAGGTACGAAACTGAGATAGAAAAATGCGCCACGCCTTGGTTCTTTGCGTGGGTATACGAAGTCAGTTCGCCCAAAACTGCATATACTGTATTTTTTAAAATGACGGCAGAGATAGGGCCAGCAACATAACTGTAACGCTCTTAACCGCTGTCGTCATCTCTGTGGAAAATAGCCATCGAGACCATCTCCACCTTTTTCTTGCGCAGTCTTTTCCGGCGCGGCTTTTCCTCCTCTGAAGTGCTCGCTGCGCTGCGATACTGGTAGTCGGTATCGTACTGAGAGGTGGACTCTTCCACTCTGTTAATGTTTTCATCCTCTTCGGTGGAAGAGGACGACCCTGATGACGATGAAGAGGAGGGGGAGAGAGCAGTGCCACCTTGGCTTTCTAACGACGCGATCTGAGTAGGGGATTCTGGGATGCCGAACCGCGTCTGAAAAGCCTTCATAACTTCCTTGGGTTCTCTTTCTTTTTGTTTTTTGATGACCTTTTGTTTCCGCTCTTTGAGCTTTTTCACGCGTATGGCTTTATCCTGTAATGAATGTAGAGCAATACATCAGACATGCATATGAAATTTAATGTCATCGGACAAAAGGGCTCATCTTGGCCAAAACTGTTTTTGAGAAAACTGGGTGGTTCTATTTTAATAAAGGTTTTTACTCCAACATATTTTGTCTCTAATATCTGTTACAAATAAGTACAGTATGTCACTGGGGCATGAACAAAGTACCGTATACTCACTGCTGAGATGTGCTAAATATCGAGATCTACATGAATGGAGTAATAGAGAACCAGTAGCACGGATGGTATGTTGTGGACAAATAAACTTATCCTCATCAGAAGTTCTGTACTGATTGTGGTTTATAAGAAGTTTTGTGTTATCCAGAGTGGTCCGAAGGGTGGATAGTGTATATTATAAGGGTTCCAGTGTACTTAGGATTCTGCTGTGTGGTCAAGTTCGTTGCACAATGCCCAAGTTCCTGAGTGTGATACATTTTCAATTCAAAGGTTTTATTAGGCCATAGGCCAACATCATACAGTGCAATACAATATTACAGGAGTACAATCCACTGCAAAGACGCACACATATTCCTCATGCACACCACTGCCACTCATCTACCACTTTCTCATCTAGCTGACACCCAGTCTTTCGAGATTTAGACTAACACACAAATCATGATATTACTGCTGTGATCACTCACTCTCTAACATCACACTACCTANCCCCACTTCTACAATTAATTCTACAGTACAGACCTGCTTTGTTATAGCACGATGATCTGCCTGCTTACGACTCCTCAACATCTTCCAGTTTTGGGATTCATTCAAAGAAATGCACAGAATGATATTAGTTTTACGATACATCAGTAATTTATACTTAACCTCTTCATCTTCACTGGAGTCAGTCTCCACATCCACCCCTTCTTCGTCACCATAGTCCAACTAAAAATAGAGAAACACAGAATAGCATGAGAGTATAATTATCAGAAGCTAAAAAAAAAATGAGCAGTCTATAAAAATTCTCCTGTTCAGAAGACAACCGCTCTAAACAAACACTATATATATATATTATATGACTACTTTTAGGGCTATACGTAATGCTCGATTACTATTGCGTATCTTATGCCTGCCTCCCCCCCACCACCCCAACCAAAAAAAACATAAACAACAACAATATATAATATGTCAATAATCCGAAGTCTACGTGCATCGGGGAAAATTACGTGACTTCGAATATAGCCTAAGTCAAACTTAGATAATTTAAAAATATTTTTTGACAATATCATGTTGTTTATAAGATCAGTGTCCATGTGTTAATATTAGATAATTCAAAATGCGCAAATTTTTTTCTTGCCAAAATTGCAGTTGCAAAGCTGGACGCGGACTCCTTTTACTTTTTTTTTTTTTTGCTACGCCATAAAAGCGTTTCACGCAAGTTCTCTCAGATGTGTCAGTCATGTGTGAGCAATGACGGAGGCCATATTCGAAGCGCTATGACGATTTCTAGAGCTGCAGTGGAAGGGATCGACGAAACTCGGATTGAGTTCGGTAACGTTGTTACTCACCGGGTTCATGCAAGCTGTACATACATTCTCTAAGGCTATGAAGCAGTCGTTACAGTAGGGAGTTTTGCAGTTGTCACAGTGGACAAACCTCTCCATGTCACTCTCTTTGCCTTCAACTCCGCATGACATGCAGTTCTTCCGCTTCCGGCCCAGTAGCTTAAAGAAGAGCCTGGTAAAAATAAGCTTCCTTAGAATAATGGCGTTTGAGGTCATGTTTGTTTTCTCTCTCTCTCTCTCTTTATCTCTCTCTCTTTCTCTCTCTCATTCTCTCTCTCCCCCCCCCTCTCTCTCTCCCTCTCTCTCTCTCTCCCTTTCTCCCTCTATTTCTTCCAGTCATGTTAATGACGATCTCATCTTCACATATATATATATGCATTTCCACGCCTTTTCCACTAGCATTCCCCCTTCCCCCTTCCCCCACCACACTCATTTCTTATTTATTGAAACTATTTCACTTCACCATTTATTAGTGCAGATTTAAAGTTTGACAGTTCCTTACGTGTTTTGAAACTGGCAGTCAGCCGTGCTGCTTATGAATACTACAGCGCCCAGTGACTCTATCAGTGTATACAGTATGTGCATTTAGCTCCTTAATGAGCTACTCCTGAATGTATAGAAATCGGGCATTCCCCGTGACATTACTATATATATATATAGTATATAACCTTTACTATGGCGAATAGTTACAGGGTATTGCCTGTGAGTGTGCACACCTCAATAGTTTTTCATTCCGAAAAATAACTCGCCACTCACTGTCTACGGTTACTTACTTGCATAAGGGAAACTGTGCCACCATTCTACTGACGATGCTGAATTTCTCTATGGACTTCTCGTTCTTATATTTCCTTTGGAGTTGTCGCCTCATGAAGATTAAGAAGCTTCCACGTGACTGCAACACAGACAAGAGACTGAGAGTTTTCACATCCACGGTCAAAAGTGACGCGTTTATCTTAATGCAAGAATGGGACCGGGACTGGTAATGGATAACATTTTAAAAGGCTGAAGTTATCTGCGAAAAGGGTCTTTAAAAAAGGACATTAAAGACATTAATTTAGAATTAATCTGAGCCGCTGAGGTCGAAACAAAAAAATACTGCAAGAAAAAAACCACTGCTGTAGTACAACTGTGATTTTTTGTTGTTACTCGGTAAATAAAACTGGGAAAGTTATCGTGGGAAAAATACATTCTCTCGTCCAGGACAAGAAAAAAAAATCTGTTATTAACCAATGAAAGTTAATGTATCACATCACAGCACCAAATTAGATTCCTCGGTAAGGATGTGCGTTAAATTTAGTGCACTCGGATAACCCATCCCTAATCAACCCGGAAGTAAGTTAAAGATGTATAACTCAGCTAATAAATTAGAATGTCTCCAGTCACATCAGTCAGTCAAATTCCTGTGTTTAAGAATTAATTCAGTTTATTTGTCTCACTGGTTGTATTCCAACTTTGGGGTTCATCTAGGTATTGCTTATTGCCGGAATGTGACATTGGATGAATGAGTCTCATTACTGATCATACAGTCCTTTCCTAGACAGTCGAAGCCAGGGTTGGGCAAGTTCACCAAAAAAGTCAGTTCAGATCAAGTTCAAATCACTAAGGAGAAAAAGCACTAAGATGAAGTTTAGCTCAGTTCCATGAACATTGAATAACTGCAACAATGAGTAGTTGTCAGATCAAATCAGTTCCTTTTGGTTTTTTAAAATGGCATCAGGTTCTGATTTCGAAGTAGATGTGAACTGAACTGAAATTTAGATGAGAATTAAAGTTCAGCTCAGATCCACATTAGTTTGTCCAAAATAGCTCAGATCAAGTTCACGTACACTGAACTTCTTTACGAACTGTTTTCGTATTACGCCCAATCCTGGTTGAAGCCAGGCAGCGAAGAAGGATCCAAAGTGAATAAAATCAATATCGTGAGTGCCATCTACGTGCTTTTAAGGATTAGCGAAGACTTGGCCCGTGTCCTTAGTTAAGGATAGCAATCATTGTTAAGATTAGTGCAGATGATGAAGCCCAAATAACAAATAAATGAGAAAAATAAAGCTGAAAATCGTTTTCCATTCAAAACTTGGTAAACAGACACCACATTTTGAAATAAGGAATATGGTGTAAGAAAGACAAAAGAGGCACTGAGCATTGCGGAGAGATTTGTGACACCTATTAGAGTGGCAAATCACTTACTGCGTACAACTTCCATATTATAACCCGCTAATATTTAAAATCCCACTTTTTAGGGGCCCTGCCAGCCAGTTTCAGAGTGTAGAAATGTGTAAAATGACCTGTGATCTAAATAAAGCATCCAATTTTAAAGTTTCAGGTACAATTTGAGCCTTCTAGGTTAAAAAAAATAAAGTGTGTAGGCCTATGTATTCGCACGCGGTCAAAACCAGACAAATGAAAAATTGGGGACCAAATCAGTATTGGAGGTGACCTTTTTCGAAAGAGATTTGTGAAAAATTTTGGGCGTTGACCCCCTTTTATCTTCCCGTTAAAGGATCGGGCAAAAGAAGTACTTTAACCTCCACTGAAGAAATTTCCCAAAATCACAGTGGTATGTAGAATAACACAAAATGTTAACAGCGTCAAAAAAGAAAAAAACAATAGGTGTCAGTGACCGAGACTCATTCAAGGGAAGTAATGATGAAAAGTCTAAGATCCTCAGAGGGCTTTGACAATTTTAAGCAGTTATTTCCCTTAGATTACAGCCTTCCTTGCCTGTATACGCTATCCCTGCGTTAATATTAACGCAGACATTTTCATTTACTTTATAATACCATAACTCCTGAGAAGATTTAGATTTCAAGCTGTTTCTTGTAAATAATTTAATAATAATTTTTTTCAAAGAAAGTGTTCTCCTCGAATTTTTAGAAAAACTTGTTCGTTTACATTCTGTAACATACCACTAGTATGTGGTTATAGAGCCACACAGCTCGCGCCCTCTCACGGTAGGGGTAGTAACAGGCAGCCACAACATGTCTAAGCCTCAGGGCGTACGCCTCAAAAATGGTGAGGAAGAAACAAACACCGAGGATGGAGAAGACAGTCTTGTAAACCGCATAGTTGGGCACGCAAGGGTTTGGTAGGCAAACAGCTGTATCGATGTCCAGCCCTGAGTCGGAGACGGGCTCTACCACACCAACCATAGCCTGCAAGAGCATGAGTGTAGGTTTTAAGTATGCTTTTTAAACTGTATAGGCTTTATAAACTTTTTGAACTGCGTTCAGAGTCCAACGTTTTAACTAGCATCCGACTCTATATAAGTTGTTCCATAATGTGTCTCCCATTATAAACCTGTCAAAACCATAGCAATTCCATTGAAATTTTGAGCTAGGTTGCTTTATTTCTAAATACACCCTCTGTTTTATAATCTAACACCGGAATGGACTTTGCCCACCTCTCAAAAAGACAGAATATGTCCATGACAACACAAGTCCAGCTAAAAGAAAGTAAAACGACCAAGGTTTCCAAAATATCAAAATTCGCTCCATGGGTGAAGGGCATCTGAAAGGGGGAAAGACGAAAGCTAAATATTATACGCCCTTAATGTATTATAGGACTTGAAAGTGAAAGTACATTACAGGCTTGCAACTGCATCCAAAAAAAAAAAACTCCTTGCCGTGTCTCTAACATCCAGGGAGTATGTAAGCTAATTCCTCTGTGTCACTTGGCCTGTACCTTGTACATATCGGCCATTGGCCCTTGTCCCTTGACGTGAAGCTGCATGTGTGGTGGAATGGCGGCGCTGGTGCGGATGTCCATGTGTCGCCTAATCAGGTCAAGGATCCAGTAGAGGACGTAGTCGCACATGATGTAGTAGGTGGCGTGGAAGGCAGCAAAGAGCCAGAACAATGCTCCTTTGCTCAGTTTTATTACCTACAAGCATTTAAAATAAAATTAAACGATTTTTAGATCTAGCAAACACTAGAATGGCATCTTCAGGTAATAATCCTAGGACCTTTAGGAGCCATGCATGGAGAGGAAGGAGGGTAAGCCGAGAAGACGACCATATTTTTGGTTTATTTCATCCCGTGATCTTGATGCCAAACCTATTAGACTATCTTGGGCTGATTTCTTTTCTTACATGCAAAACAAGGGGACCGTAATGAACATTGTCCTCTCAAGCATGGCAGAGTGAAGAGTAACTAGACCTACAGAATATCGTACAGAAGGGATATTTCCTTAAGATAAGTCAATAAATGAATAAAGAAACGAAGGGCAGCCACGTCTCCCCTAACGTAAACATAGAAACCATCCAGTCTATAATCTAGTGATGGACCCAACAATAAATGGATTACAGTGGAAACCAAATATGAATGAAGTTGTGTGACGTTATCGCCAGGATAGAAACAGGATCAAGAAATAAGATTGCACATTTGCATCATCTCTTTAAAACTGCATTCTATGCATTAAAACTTTCGAGGGACATATTTTGCCTCTTTGCCAAAGCCCTGGTCTAGAGGACTGAGAGCTTGCGTATTAATGATGAAATCTGGCATATGGCTCACCTCTTTCTTGGTCACCTTATATGAAAATGTTTTGATGTACTTCAGGTTTTCTATGTTCTTCAGCGGAAATAAAGTCTCTTTTCCCATCTCTATCCTCCTGGCGTCAATCTGCGGATAGTTGTTTCAAGTGGCATGGCATCATCCCTAAGCACCAAATTCTGAGATCATCGTGACTGAAGAACACAGTTAACTTTAAAAGTTATCTAACGTATCTCACGAAACCTCGTGTTTATATAAAGTTACTTACTTACTATCCGCCCATCAAACCAGCATTTTTGTGAAAAGAAATGACTTTACTCTAATTTTCTGCAACAAGAAGAGATTTATTACTGGATGAGCCCATTCATCATTAGAGCCTGATAGCTCAGCTCAGCTAGGTTAGTGATATATTATGTATATCTAGACCTAATTTTGTCTGGTTGTAAGACATCTGGTTATTATTTTACCATTTTTTATTCCCCTCCCCCACCTCCAAACCTCTCCGGGTTTCCCGAAATCCGCCCTTTTTCCAAACTGATATATAATAATAATACGGTTTAGAAGTTTCCTATCCAGGCTCACACGACTTCACACTATTATCATTACCCTAGCCGGTCAGATCACTCTAGAACTTTTTTCAACTCCCTGGGGGAGGGGTATACAGTGCCGCTCCCATTTGGAGACGCTGATCACTAGCATTCTGACAATATCTTTTACTGCCAACAGCCTGGTACCCACTTTACTGGCAGGTAGGAAAATATGGATGAGATGCTTTTCCAAGGTATCTGCAACGCGACCGTGGTCGGAAATAGAACTCCGGCCCTTTGAGATCTTGAGTCCTTGCAACCATTCAGGTCACACTGCTCTACACTCACTATACAGGAGAAAGTCAGATGTAACCAATGTGAGAAGACATTCACCTGGAACACATGCCTGGTGATATAGACGTTGTCGAAGCCGTCCTTGTTGAGGTACAAGCGCCTGTAATTCAACGCCTTGAACACCACCAGTAAGATGGTGAAGGCCATGATATTGTCAACTATTGTCTGCACCACGTCAATTATGCTTAATTTCTCCTTGATGTCCCTCAAGATGGCTTCCCTCACTTCACTGAAACAATAACAGAACGTCAAAGCTATCAGGGCTTACACGTGTGACGTTGTTCCTAAACATAGATAAGCCTAACAGTGGATCCTGGTCACCTCGAAGCAAATGAACTAGGACACAGTGGACACAGGAGATGGGAGTTTAGACGTGGGTGAGGGTGGGGGAAAGGGGGGGGGGAAGGAGGATCACTTTTAAATGTCGTCAAAAGTGTATAGTATTGAATCATAATGTAAATATAAACGCCAAGGACAGTACACTCAAATTCATAACAGCATCTGATATCACTGGATTGTTTCCTTTATCTAAGTTATGTTGCAGTAATGATAGTTGATACGACAATTTAACACCACCCCCTCCCCCCACCTCTCTTCCTTTCTGTTTCCTAAGAAATTCTAGGCTGTATTCTTTTACGTTGATCGCACCACCCTTAAGTTTTTCATATTTTAAACCAGACACGCTTTTTCCACCAAGTTTCATTTATATTGGTGATTTTTTTCCATTATCATGCTCACAATCAAAATAACCAAAAGCTCCCAAATTCTGATGATAACACATTACTTTAAAACTTGCTATGTAGAGGTGCCATGCCAGAAGTTTTATATGAAATTGCATAAGGCATAGACTGTTAATGAAAGTATTTAAAAGATGTAAGTTCAGTACCAAAGAGCACTATTTACTCTTTAGAAAAAATAATTTAGATTTTTAATCAAATGCAATAACCCGGTATAGAATGCGTCAATACTATAACAATTACTAGTGTGAATTATTTCTTTCGGATCAAGCTAGACTATGAACAACAGTGGCAGTCTTTCTTTTTATTGTTCTTGGTTTTGTAATTAATTTTGTCGTTATCGTGGCTGCTATAACATTTGAAGCGTTGAGAATGGCGTCTTATCAAATGCCCCTTCTCTAACCTGTATGGTCTTGACTGATTCATGTTGTAGTACCAGTGATAGGTGATGCTCACGTTGAAGTAGAACGCCTCTTTGATGTCGGTGATTCTTTCCATGATGGGGGGACCTATCTGGTGAGGCAACAGTGAAATCAAGACTGAGCAGTTTTAGCATAATGGTACTTCAGTTAGGCAAATTTCTGAAAAGCTTTGCCTTTACAGCAATTGGTTTTTGGTGTTTTGTTGTTGTTGTTGTTTTTTTTTCTAACAGGAATTAAGTCAGAACTTTTAAAAATCAGCTTAAAGACAAGCCAACTAAATTTCAGTCATGATAACAAGTCTATTGGTCAAATTTCTTCTAACAATGCACCTGTCTTAAGCAACGCACGAATGAACGAAATGGGTAGGTTTGACAGTTCTACAGGCAGGTAGCGCGACTGTTCTAATCTCGTTGGTGGCATTGTTTGAAGTTTCTTCAAGAATTCGCAACTTTTGCGGCCCTTGATTAGCATGCAGCCATTATGACCTTCATCACTTCCGCTTTCGTAGCGCGAGGCTCCTCGGATCCAGCCTTCCGCTGGGTGTGAGACCTTCGTTACGGATAATGACCGCTGCGCGTATTGTCTGCCAGCCCACCAGCTGACACCGGCCAGCAAAATTCGACCGTCAAGCCCAGCGGTCGGCAAGGAGATCGTTTATATTTAATTTCCACATTGAAGCTTAGTGAGCGGACGGTAGAACAAAATCTAGCACGGCATCACAAGGGTTTAATGAAAATGTAAACACAACCGGGAGTCTCATGCTCTGATGGAGACGTTTCCTACTGATGTGTTGTAATGTGGAAATTTATTCCCGCGATGTGCAGCGAGCGGCAGGGTCACTTCCGATAAAGTGATTAAAATCAAGGGTGTTAATTCGAGAAAGTTATGAATATTACAATGGCCTTAAGGTTAACCGTAGTAACAAAGTTTTACTGTAAGCGTCACATAGCCGATCTTTCCCGAAGACAAGGCCATGTACATGCTGTAAACTTTTCTCGACTAGTCTCACTATATGTAGTCAAATGATGTTCGGTCTATTATACCAAACAAATTTTGACATCTCTGTGAAGGCCTCAAGTTTACTAATGGCTCAGATGCAAAATTTCGCTTGGACATGCTGAGAAAATCGTACCATACTTACTTTATTCAGCACCACGTCCTTGATGGCGCCGGCGATAAGACACAGCAGCTCCCCGATTTGTGCAATATGGCATACTTTGCCAACTAGGGTCACAATATTGCACATAAAATCGAAAATGCCCAGTTTATCTTTGCACTCTTGGTAACCGTCCTCGAATACCTGAAGAGCAATGCACAGAGACTAAATTATATGAAGTTTTAACATAGAGCATGCGCATCAACGATGAGATCTCTTATCGTCGTAAGAATTACATTAACTCTGCATGTTGAACGCAATTAAAGGTGCATTCAGCATCCTCTTATCACTCACCATGGAAGCATTAATGTAATTCTTACGATGGTAAGAGATCCCATCGTTAATGCGCAAGTTATCAATTGAAGCAAACTGACTCCACCAATGCCTGGATCATCAAACAGGCTCGAAAATGAACGGGACTGTGTAGCAAGGAATAACTATATAATATTCTTTCTTAATGAACATAATTGATTTAGTATTGGTGATTTTCATATATCAGAACCTAAAGGCAAACGCACATAGTAGTCTACTAAAGCTGATTCAAAGTAAGAATGTGCCAGGTCATAAAATTCTGCTGTGAGCTTTATCTTTGAAAATTGCTTTTTTTTTTGTCTGCCTGCTTGCCTGCCTGCCTCCCTCCCTGTCTGCCTGCCTGCCTCCCTGCTTGCCTGCTTCCCTGCTTGCTTACCTGCCTGGCTGCCTGCCTGCCTGCCTGCCTGCTTGTCTGCCTTTAGCACACAAATATTCTCGCACACAGAAAGAACTGTTGATGTACCTTTTTGCATTTTCTGTAGGGCTCTCCCATGTTTTCATTGCAAATATCCACGATGCTGGCAAGCCATTTAAATACTTTGCCTATGATTGAGAGTATCTCCACCACAGCTCTCATCAGGGCCTTAAATGCTTTCCGGAGTTCGCCAGCGAATCTTCGAATAGCCTTCAGCATTTCCCTGTGAATAAGAGGACGCTTTTCATTTTAACGGCTGTCGCTAGGGTTGGGCAGAACTAAGTTCATATCATCGCAGTTCATGATCTTAATTTCAATTCATGTGAACTGGATCTGAGCTTTTATAGCTTTTTTTTGGATGAACGGATTTGGATTTGAATTGTAGCTATATCTGGATTTTCTATCTTGACACATAATTACAAGGAACTAGCAAATTTATACTCTTTGATGTAGACGGAAATAACTGTGTGAAATGATCATGGTGGCGTTAATGACGGTTCAGAAGCTGGGTTTGAAGGGTTGGTAAAAATGCAGGTGTCAGTGATAGTGATGCTGATGATGGTGAAAAATGCCGCCGCTGCCGCTGTTGCTGTTACCCATGCCATTATAGTGATGGCCGTCACAGTCAATGAAGTTACTAAAATATTTAATGACGAACGTCTCTTCTCTCTCTCTCTCTCTCTCTCTCTCTCTCTCTCTCTCTCTCTCTCTCTTACTTTACTCCATTGATAACGGTTATGAGTGGGGAGGCCGCTGTGGCTATCAACTTCTTTGTCTCGTTCAACGCCATACTCTGACCACAGGTGGCGGCATCTGTGAGGACGTTCATGTTGTGGGAGAAATTCTGCACTGGATGGTTCAACACGAGCACCATGGCGTACATTATCAGGACCGATCTGTGGGTGAGATTTTTTAATTTTCAGCGAT
The DNA here is from genome assembly GCA_033807755.1 of Ellobium chinense. Taxonomy (NCBI): domain Eukaryota; kingdom Metazoa; phylum Mollusca; class Gastropoda; order Ellobiida; family Ellobiidae; genus Ellobium; species Ellobium chinense. The sequence goes on along the minus strand of JAWQUT010000002.1, from coordinate 4,171,059 downwards.
TCCACTACTCTTGCATCCCTCATTCACAGACCAACAGATTATGCAGATATGCGGAATCCTCTTCAATGTTTCTGTAACATGGACCGATCCCAGCCGATTTTTTAGAACGAAACACTCGTTGCGGGGCTCCTTGAACCATCTGAATATAGCGTGTTTTGATGACGTAACTGTCTAGACATGACGTAGTGTAACTGACAGAATACGGGACCCTGTGGTTTAGTAGACATTGAGCTTGGCCGGGGTTAAGAGAGGACATGTCACACTCGTGTGGATGAAAAAGGTAACGCTCTGCTGCGGAGAGCGAAACAATAAAAGGTGTTTAGAGGGGAAAAAAAAAGGTCTCGAACAAGACAGTGTATCGGTGCTTTACTTCTTGACACCGTAATGCTAGACTACTGACTACTGAGTCATCTTTAGACTATGAATCCAGCGGTCCTGCTGTTGTTCATTTAGAGAGGGAACATGAGAGTTTGAGCTGTTACTGGTGCTTTGTTTCAGGGAAAATATGCAATGGAAATTAGGCCCACAGGTCTCGATGTCTACACTAAATTAACACCTAGAGATATGTAACTAAAATGTTAACCATCCAACGCTGGTCTTTAAAAGGCACTCATTAAAAGGGATATAAAAATCGGTTTCAATACTTTCATTCTGCTCCAAGCACGTTGCAGGAGCCATCAGTTCGTTGGAAATGAACTATCGAGTTGCATCAAGCAAGTTACGGCTCTGATCAAAGAGCTTATCAGATAAGCAGTGCCAGATCGTTTAACTCACTTGTGTATTGTCATACCTTCCTTTGCTGGAGCAGAAGTTGGGCAATGTTAGGAAGACGAGGCACCGTACTGGAGTAAAGAAGGCCATTCCTATGGACAAGACGAGTCCCATGATGGCACAAACAGTCAGTGCGAATGTCATGTTCATCTCCATCTGTGATCATTATGAGAAAGCACAATAGCATTGTATTATATAAGATTCATCATCCTCATTATCATCAACATCTTTATCACCATGTACACTAAGAAGAAAAGAATGGTGTAAAGTAGAATGTTGACTAATATCTCTGAAAACGAAGGTTATATTTCTCATGGCTTAATCTGATGTTAACTATCGTGGATGTGAACACTGACGATATTCTCACTAATTTGTCGGTGTGAACGGAATAAAAATGACTGCAGGCAAAAAGGCGCTCCTGTAGTGCTACAGAAGTGTTTTTTCCTGGGCAAATAACACGTAAAGTATTATTATTCTGGAAAAAATGTTCTCCCTCGTCCAGGAAAAAAAAGCTGAACCCAGGGATTTTGTACTGCCCCAGGAAAAAAAATCAACAAAACATTTCCCTAGATATTATAAAAGGAGCAACCGCGATTATGAAGATAGCAAGTCTTTTTATACGGAAGAAGCAGATATTTTTTTCAAAATGGTAAGAGGTAAACGATCGGGGTATTGTTTTTTTCTTTTTAGTCGGAGAGTGGTGTTTTCCACTTACACCAGTATTGTGATACTTCTCGTTTCATATTCAGTGCATCACTTTTCTTTATAACTATCGGCCCCAAAGAAACCCACAGTACCTGGAGACACAGAAACATGAACAAGCCCATCGATAACAGCAAGCCAAGGAAGAAACCCATGATACTCTTGAGAATGTCGTTTGGATATTCCCCATAGGAACAGAGTTTGAAGCCGAAGCTTCCTTTGGGACAGCAGCATTCTCTGTTGGCATAGAAAGGAGAAGGCAGTGATGGATGTGATCATCATATATGAGTATGGATGTTAAAGAACCCGATCACTAGTGACTCAGGACCCGAGGACTAATGACTCTTAATAAATGATATACAACCCATCACCACAGTGCAAGTGATCAAAAAGATAACTACGGATGGACTATGTTGATTTGTTGTGGATCAGTAGTAATATCTTTAGGACACATCACGAAAGGTCAGGTCCGAAGAGCAGTTTTTAGGAGGATAACATCTGTCCGAAGTTGCCTCCGGGACGGAGAGACCGTGTCTCCTCCCGTGTCTCCCCCCACGGATTAAAGCTGAAGCTGCCTTTGGGATAACGGCATACTCTTTTGGCAGGAGAACGGGAAGGCAATGAGGCAGTGATCATAGTTATCATCATGAGAAGACTCAAGGCCGTAATATCTCAAAGTTTATTATTTTTGGCCAATAGTCCCCAAGCAGTGGCATATCAGTTTCAAAGGATGTAAACTGCCTCTCTATGAAATGATTAGACGTTTCGTGAAGGCGTCACCCTAGCTTTATGATACTGTAGTATGTTGAGGCACTCTTTTAAGATCCGGTTACCTCAACAATGAGAAAGAGAAAAGGGGGGTGGGGGGAGGGGGCATAAAAGTGCTGCGACAGCGTGACGTGTCGTGTCTGGATCGGATGGATTTGCATACTGACTGCACGGCAATATCCCGGGACTCTCTCATGTAGTGCTTGAGTTAGAGTTAGAGTGAGGGTAAGGCGCAGAGTTGAGGAAGAAAAAGGAACCTTGGGGCAATCCCTAACAGGGAGGAATTCGAAATGAGACTTACACTTTATGCTCCTGTCTCAGCAGGGACTGATGGTCTTGTCTCGATGGTCATTAGGGTCAGGGTTAAGGTTAAGGATAGGGTTAGGGTACTAGGTAAGGTTTAGATATAATTAGTAGGCATGAGCTCCAGCTAGCGGTGCAAACCTCATTTGGAGTTCCTTCCCATTAGCATTATCATTATCATTTCTAGGAACTATCTCATGAGTGCTTTCTCCTTTCTAATCCTGTCACTAACCCTAAACTTAGACATGATCATTATGATCGTCTCGAAAATATATATGTCATGTGTGCTATCTCTTTTCTAACCCTACTCCTAGCAGTACTACACTGTCACTATCACTGTCTAGGAATTATCTCGTGTGTACCTACTGCTTTCTAATCCTGACCCTAACCTTAAACCATGCACCAGGCTGAGGAGTCAGGATATACTGTCGACTGTACTTACTTCCACGTAGGCTTGTCTACACAGCAAGGACAGAAAGCTCGGCACAAGCACTCTCTAATTGATGAGGATATAGCCTGACAGCACTCTTCATACCAGGACAGCAATGGCGGCAGGCCGACCATCTCGCGGATTGTGTTTTCCTTGGCTCGGGCGAGTTTCTTGAGGATGCGTCTCACACGCAAAGCTTTTCGTATCACCTTTGCGTGCGCCATGGTCTCTTAATTTATTTTCTAGATTATTCTTGTTTTTAATAATCTCTTCTTATCTCTTTAGACCGTCTGGAGCCACGAAATAGAGGACTGTGAGAAAATAATTTCTAGCAGTACGCCTGCGCAGTTCGCGCCGATTTTGGCCTCGAATAGAGTTCGGCGACTTTCTGCAGCATGTTTTGATGACGTCAATTTAAAAGTAATGCAGTTTCTACGAATGCAGTCTTGTGGACGTGAATACAATGATGGTTTAAAAAGATGTATGTAGATCTAGTCTATCTTTTCTCGGATGAGAATGGTATCTGTTGCTACTCTAGTTCAGATGCAGCTGGTTGTTTGGGTAATGAGCAATAATAATTCAAACAATCCTTTACCAGTTATTAGCCTCGTCGGTGTCGTAACTGTGTTGGTTGTTGCTGCTCTTACGGTTTTTTGCCTTTTTTAAATAGATATTGGTGTTATAATGGTAACATTGATAATGAAGTTAACAGACCTAACATCTCTCGTGTCCAGGCCAATGACCACTAACATGGCTTCCAATTACTGTTACCCATAATCTAATATTGATATGCGATGCAAAGTCATTGTCATTTTTAACTACTGATAGCACTTGCTGTGCGATATTGAGTTTTCCTCTCTCAGGTAGTGGGTGTATCATTAAACTCTAATACTGGGTCACATGATAAAAAGCTGATCGGCTGCCTCATTTTAAAGTCCATCTGAATCTACAGACGTTAGAACAAGTTTAATAAGTTTATTAGGAATAAGCCCAGACCACAGACAACTATGTTAAATGATAGCCTAGTGTTATCATATATCCCTGGTGGACACTGATAACAGGCGGGAAGGTGTTGTAAGGCGAATCTCGCATGATACAGCTGTAAGATGTATAACTATTTTAGGCGAGCTAACACCCCTCACAGCTGACAAGTGTGTGCTGATGGTTAGATTTGACCTTCAACGTCACGAAGCTGACTGTAGATTTTAACAGGCGTATAAAGAATGTCAAAACAGCACATGAAGTATTAACTTTCGTCTCTTCATGGTTACACTACAACTTGTGTTTACATTCCTCTGTCAGTGCAGACACAAGGAAGAATAATGTAAGGTTATACGGTCAACTTTTAACAAGTGTATGTGAGTGTGTTGTAATGCATTTGACTGTCGTTCTTCAGTCGATCGGGCAGTATTATCACTGACTTCTCGCTTTCAGCGCTCGATGACCTAAGCCGTGTTCTTTGAGTTTTCAGTCACACTATAACTCGGAGTCACTATAACAGTTACTGCTGATACTATATAATTCAACGGAGTTTAAAACATTCTTTCATCAAGCGTAGACCTTATCAGTGTGGTGATCATTTGCCTTTAAATTCTAGAACGAAATTCAATGCCGTTTTAGCTAGACTGCTATTTTATTTATCGCGTGTACAGTGTCTGTGTGGTAAGGGCACTATGTTAGACATCAAAGGGATAAATATCTTTCAAGCTTTAGTGTTGCTTGCGTCCTTACCAGCAGTGATTAATGGGGACGACTGTAAGAAGATAGATAACTGCAGCTGCAGGATGGCAGATAAAGATGGAGGTGTCGTCACTCTCAGACCTCTGGGCAATACGGATGGCACACCAGTGTAAGCTTTAAAGTTGTAGTTGTTGTTGATGTTGTTGTTGCTGTGATGACGGCAGTCGTGGTGGTGGTGGTGGTAATGGTGTTGCGGTGGTGCTAATGCTTAATATAAAAGCTTTTGGCAAAACAAATGTCACTATCAGGTGTGTAGTTGTAGCTTCCATGATGGCCGAAGAGGTTATTCCTAAGGGTAGTGGTAATGGTAATGTGTTTTTTTTTAATTGTTGTTGTAATTTGTGGAAGATTAACACTGTTTTTTATGGATGGCGGTAATCTATGACACCTTGAATTTAATTAGCATCTGTTGTTGTTGCTGCCTTTTTTTTTTTTTTTGAGGACTACTGATTTCGGCGCCGTATTTCGCCCTTGTCTTCTGACCTGACCAAATGTTCAAACTGTCACATGCATAAAAGACTTGCTGAAGAATGGTTTATAAATTATAGTCGACTCCTCTTAATCACAAATGCCACCATTTTCCACGTATCATATTTTATTTCTAATTGACGTCACTGGATAATGGCAGTTCCTTTTTCTCGCAATTTTTCTATGCTCCTCACTCTTGGGTGAGTTGCACCAATATGGAATCGACTGTATTATGATTTGACCTTGATATGACCTTGACCCACAAATTACCCTGTTTCAACAGTTTCTTCGACCAGGAAGGAGATGATGGATATCTCTACTCATACAATCCCTGCTTCTCATTCAATGAAGACGATTGCTCCAAGAGTGCGGTAATTGAAAGCTTGCGCATTAACGCTGTGATCTCTTACCATCGTAAGATTTACATCGATGCATCAGTGCTGAATGCAGCCTTACTAGCATTGAACATGCAAAGTTATTGAAATTCTTACAATGGTAACAGATCCCGACGTTAATGCGCAAGTTCTCAAATGTTACGAAAGATGTTGGGTGAAAACGAAAGCATTGTGATATTCTGCATTCTGTTATTCTATTTCCATTGTCAAAAGCCGTGCTTTAAAACAGTATGACTTGTGGAGTATGACACCCACTTATATAGTTGTACTAAGTACTCGTTTAATGAGGACACCTTGTTATTGTATAAATGCAAATGCATTGATTTAATAGTGTTCTATCATTTCATTAATCAGGTGCACCTTGATATTCAGTACATTTATTTTCCATACGCCAAGAGTATATTTATTATCGGGTGTCTACTGCACATGCATTGCATTGCACTTCTTCGCGAAGGAATGTAAATAGTTTGGTTATCTCTCATACAGTACCTGAAAAAGAAACTATACTGTTTTAAGTCGTTTTTGAGGAGGAAACAAGAGATAGAGTGAAAATAACAACAGTATTGTTTCTTAATGCTGCACTATTACTTCTTCCATTGACTTTGTAATGACATGTCAAACAGTAGGTCTACTAAGATGTCGGTCTCTCTTTGTGTTAAGTGGTCTTCAATATTCACCGTGACCAAAGTGGCGTGTTGTTTGTAAGATTTATGGAGTAGGACAAATACTATGACACTGTTCATAGACAACAGTGATAAATTATATTCATCTTCCTGCGATTCATGTTATGTCCTTGATGAGTAAGGAGAGAGAATTAAGCGATAAAGAGCAGGAGAGGTCGGAGGGAGAGAAGTGGAGAAAGGATAAAGGAACGAATGAAGGAAGGGAAGATAGCTCTTCTTTACGTCTTCTCTCTGTCTCTGCACCTGTCTGTCTTCTTTTGCTCTGTGTTTGTGTGTGTGTGTGTGTGTGTGTGTGTGTGTGTGTGTGTGTGTGTGTGTGTATGTGTGTGTGTTTGCGTGTGTGCGTGTGTCTGTCTTTATCTCTGTCTATCCGCCTCTCTCTCTTTCTCTCTCTCTCTCTCTCTCTCTCTCTCTCTCTCTCTCTCTCTCTCTCTCCCCCTCCTCTCTTGCTCTCTTGCGCTCTCTTATGGTTGATTCCAAACGAGTCTTTACTGAATCAATGTATGTCCCTGTCCATCCCAGTTTTGCCAGCGCCAAACTCAGAACGGGACGACCAAATCTCTGGCTGGTCAGCAGAATGTCCAGTTTGGCTTCGACGGCCATAACGTGCAGGTGACATACCTCCCTTCAGACGGACTGTTCAAGTATGAATTCTAATCTGAGCGTCATGATTTCAGTGTTGATCTAGATTTGACTCCTGTTCATTTTGACCATCACTAGTAATAGTGCAGTTTATAAGTCTCGTATCCAGGCTAATGCCCGCTCACGCGACTTCAGACTGATATTGTCCCAGCAGGCCTCTTCACTCTAGGACTTTCTCAGCTGCCTGGGGGAGCATACAGTGCTGCTGCCATTTAAAGGAGCTGATCACTAGCATTTTGACAATATCCTCCTCTGCCTATAGCCAGGTACCCATTTTACAGACGGGTGAACTGAGGAAAATGAATAAAATGCTTTCCCGAGGGGTTTATAACATGGGTCCCTGCATGGATCCAAAGTCTTTGTTTTTGCATCCTGTCTACATGAGCTCTTTGACAAAATCAAGATATCATATTCAAGCTTAATGTGTGTCTACTTTCCTTAAATGAAAATAATATTTACTCAGCATGATTTTGGCCTGAGATACAATTGTTTGAAGTTGCAAGGAATCACCTTCATTCAAGGAAACATATTCTGAGAAAACCTTTACTAAATAAAAATGTTCCACTACGTAAGTAATCTATTCTGCTTCACACAAAATTCTGACTTTTACAACAGCCGGTGTCGGTTTATATTTAAAGGATAAATTTATCTCTGTTGGAAACTATCAAAACGGACTGCTGTGAAGGCACAGCTTTTGAGAAATTAGCTTAAGTTACGTGATATTCTTGCTGGAATTGCCCGCTCGTTTACATGAATTAGGGATGATTATTCAGATGCGTCCTGAACATAGATTCCTGTATCAGAGAACTTGCGCATTAACGATGTGATCTGTTATTATCGTAAAAATTACATCAGCTCTGCATGTTGAACGCTACTAAAGATGCATTCAGCACCCAAACACTAATGTAACTCTTACGATGATTCCATTGTTACTGCGCAAGCGCTCAGTTATCATTTTCGTCGCTAAATAACATTATGTAGATTCATCAAACATAGGCATAAAATGCAGTATGTACCTTGGTCTTCCACAGAGATATTAAAGTGAGCTACGTGTGTGTTGAAAATCTGAGCCCACCCGTATTAGAAGCCCATGGTTTCGATGATCCGACCCAGAGTTACGTAAGTAAGCGTACACTTTCTATCTCTTAGTGTAATAACTATAATTTCATTACAATAACTGGCAGCAGTATATTGCACAGCAGACAGCATCTGCATCATTGTAAATAACGGATGAAAATAAATCAAACTCCAACGACGCATTATAGATAATCGATGGTATTATAATATAGTTAAATAGATTAAAGTATCTGAATTAGGTGAAGCTTTTTCAGGAATCCGTTTAATAACACTTTTACACGTATAGGAGACACATTAAATTTATATTTTGCGTACAGAAATGATTTTACTCTTTGTGTCCACAACAAACAAAATTTTGGTACCAGGTGGACCCTTCAGAGACTAATACCTTTGGTTTTAGACTAGCGATACAAACCTCATGTCGACTGATGCAAGACATATCTCCAGTATTCCTACACAACAATTCTCAGCATATGTTTGATCACGTCTGAGTTGCCACCAAAGTAATTTAATTTGACACTTTTCTTCATTTCGTTGAACACGTTCAAATAATATATCGTCATCATGGCTGTTTCTGCAAACAAGAACGAGTGCATCTTTAAAAGAGAGTATAATATCTTACGTGTCTGTTAACTTCCGTTTTGTGGGCTTATGCACAGATGAGTAACTTAATATCATGCTTATGCCGAGAGTGCGGAGGACTTTGAAATGACTCAAACTTTCGAGGAGTACGTAAGAGTGGTGAACTAGGCCTATCCCCCTTTCATCGTCCAATCATTGACTAGTCTGCCTTTCAGTTGAAGACACTTTTAACTTATCTGTTGAGGAACAAAAACAACGACGACAAAAGTGAACTTTGAAAAAAAAGGGGCGGGGACAAACAATATCCCTTCCCCCACCTTTTTTTTTTATTTTCCCATTAAAAAAAATTAGAAAAAAAATTGATTGGATTTTTAAAAATAATGAGTGAAGTTTTTATCGTATCTTTGATTTCGTCTTGTTTGCTCCACAGTACTTCACCCTGCAGTCGAAGTGTGCATGTCCGAATGTATGTTACTCACCATCTGACGACGACGGTCTAGGAGCAGGAACTATTTTAATCATAGTGTAATAACATGTTTTTAAGTGTGAATTAGTTGAATTGGTATCGTTGTTCACTGCATACATTGTCTCTATGATATATTGCTGTCAGTGTTGTTTCTTGAAAGCTGAGTGCAAAAGTTTTCATAGAAGGAAAGAAGGTATATGAATGACATTGATGTTTTTCTTGTGTTTATGTAGCAGTGGTTGCGCTTGTTGGTGGTGACGATAGTTACTGCTGTTGTCATCGATGTTGTTATTGTTGATGCTTTTATGGCTGGAGTACAGTTTCCGTGTGGCGGCTCTTCATTAAGTGCAACCTGCATAGTTGATTTTGGGAAGATTCTGGGAAAAAAATAGAGAAGATGGTTTAAAAAGTACTCGGATCAAGCCAAAAGTAGATGCCATTGTTGTGCTTTGTTGTACGCATTCACACTGCCTGTCAGCTTTTCCGCTATGCTCATAATATAGCTAGTCTATGTGCTATCTTGTTGGTCTGCCGGTATTATAGGCGCTGTCGCAGTCTTTCTATCCTCTGCATTAACATTCATTTTGTGCACCCGAGGTTTTAGCTCCGAAGTGCTGACTTTAACTTAAGTGGCGTCAATTGTTGTTGGGCATCCTCTCCACCATGAAGTCCCGCTGGCTTCCGGCCCTATAGAAGTCTAACAAGGATTCGGCGATATTGAATAAATCGTGGGCTGAGAATTAACTGGTTCTATGTCCAGTTTTGCATTTTTTAAAGGTAGAAATTGGACAAGAAACCTTGAGTTGCAAAGTTCTATGTCCGAGAAATTTGAATCTGTAAGTAATAATATGAATGAATAAAAAGGCGATCTCCTATAGAACTTTGTGCTCTTTTGAAGAGAAGATCAAAACTTTGACCTAAATTTTCTCAGTTCACCAAAAAGTGGAAAATAGAACCAGTAAATTCTCAGCCCACGAAATTTCTAAAAAAAACTCTGTGAAGATTAGGCATAAACACAGTAACTGCAACTGCTTCCGTTCATAATTCGCATTTTTGCCCCTGCCCGAGCCTATCAAGCTCTTCTGTTTGACGTTTGCACTGATGTGAATTTGGGTTGAGCACTGTGCCTGCACATTAGATCATTGGCCAGGTTGGCTTGCGTTCTTGAAAATGCAACTGCTGCCTAGCAGCTGACTACCCGTAATCTCTGTGGCAGACTGGCAGAGTTTCTGAGTGAAAATTACCCAGTGATTTGTGCAGTCCGGTCGGGTATATAATTTTGTAATTCGTAATGGTGGAAAGAGAGAGACAAGAAGAAGGAAGGACGGTTTTAGGGTAGTTTGGGGTGTGGCGAGCCGCCACTGAAACTCTATATATCAATGAACATGTAATCCTCAGCTGACATTATATCCACTGCTTTTTGCATCTCTGTGTGTGCCTTGCTTTTCCCGCTATTCCATATATTTAGAATAAATTGGAAGCGACAAAAGCTTCCAAAATCTGCTCCCAACACATTGTGGCTTTTTGCTTTTCGCTATTGCATTTGTGTCAGTGATGTGCTTGCGTGTATGTCTCCGCTGGGCAAATACTTCATTACTCTGTAAATATTATATTATGATATTTGGTAAGTGCAGAGCATTGATAATGATAGAGGTATTATCATAACCATCATTCTGCCGTTGGACGACAAAACGCAGTAAGATTTTCAAAACAAATTATGATTCTACGATGTTTTGTCTTCGCACGGCAACATTTTCTGCCCTTATCAACAATAACACTAAAAATATCATTGCTGTAGCACCTTGTGAGATTATCATCGCCTTAGGTTATAATTTCTTCGCTCAGATGGTGTCAGTACAATTGTTATTTATATCATCGATCGCTGAGAACAACACATCAGCATTTTCTGATTTCTATTTAGTGGGTGGATCTTAGCTGTGTTTCTGTCATTTATTCCGTTCTCCCTTTTTCCTCCCCCTTCTCCTGCGTCTTCTCCTCCTTCTCCTTGTCCTCTTCCCTCTCATCTTTTTCAGCATGATTACCATCATATTTATCTTCACCAGCATAGACTCTGCAGGCTTTGGTATGAGTACTGCAGGAAACAAAAATTAATGTTCTCGTCTACTCAGCTGCCATATTCTTATGGTTACATGGGGTTGCCAAAGAAAGAAAAACAAACAAACCAACAAACAAAGATTACTTAACTTTTATGTCCAATAACTTTCAAAGTGAAAGAAAAAAATGAGATAATATCTTCAGTACATCAACAGACCGATATATTCTATATTTGCTGCAATTTTCATTGATCCAGGTGCTATACTTTTGTCACAGCTAAACATCTGAAAATGCTATGTCCAAAAAAGTGACGAACCAGGGCCAACGTGATACACTGCACACTAGGCATGACATTAGTGGGCATCTGTTTTTAACTGTTGTAACATAACCTTAGCATCTAGACACTGGGAATTTGCAGTGTTAACAAAAAATACCAGTCTGCTGATGTGTGTAAAATTTTTAGCAGCAACAGACCTGAAATTTTGAAATGATTAAACAATGTCTCTGTAGTTTGTCTATCCGATGACTTTCAGATGACTTAAAGAGTCACACGTAAATGTAGGCGATATAAAGAAAATCTATATTTCAAAAATTAATGTATTATGTATTTACCCGCTGGGGAGTAGAATAGGTATAATTACTGAAAAAGGAAAAAAATATATGGCTCTTATTCATCCCGTAGGGAAACTGATTTACAATGCCATACAATGTTATGGATCTCATTCATAATACAAACATATATGACACTACTCATCACACATGAAAATACATGAAATTACACATGAAACACATTACCAAGTCACTGCTTGTCAAAATTTTTAAAAAAGGAAGAAGGAGGAGCAGATAGATGTCACGGAATTTAAAACCGGAGGGGAACTGGAAAGTGGGACAGGAATCCACAAAGGGATCACCCCCACCACCACAACCTTTATCATAACCATCATCACCATGACAATAGCTATAAATATCTTTGTCTCCTATCGCAGGTGTGTCTCCATACTGTTCGCCTACATAGTCATAGGCTCTATCCACAACAGAGTGACCAAGAACGCTAGAGGCTTACAGATGTTGCCACATTATGAGTTCTGGATCAGCCTGCCCGGTACTGCCAAGGTAAAGAGTTGGTGAATGACTAAGTTCTCACTAGTTCAAGATAGTCTGGGTTACTGGCACCTACTAATAGGAGTGTGTTCACGTGCTCGTCCGTTTTCAGTATTTAGGATAATGTTTATGATAATGGTCAATGATAATGGTTATGATGATGATGTGTTGGTCGTTCCAAGAGATAGAAAAAGAGACTGAGAAAAAGAATGAGAGAAATAAAGAGAGGGAAAATAGGAAAAAAGTGTTGCTAGACTGGTGTCAAAAAACAAGGTAAAAAAATGAAGGTAGTAATAAATGGCAGACAAATCACGGATGCACTAATTCACGATTGTCCTTTCACTGGTTGTTTCTCCTCGACTGTTTGCTGCACCTAGCCTAAGTGTGGAATTTTTTCGGATTGTTCCCACTGACATCACCAATATATCGTCGTTTCTGGCTCCCTCTGAGAAAATCACCACCACTATATCATCAATGGCAGCAGCAGCAGAGACAGCACCAGCAACAGTATCACCACCACCACCACCACAACCACCATCACCACTTTCATCACTACTACCATGAGTACCACCACCACCATCACCACCACCGTTACCACTATAACACCTATTGTTATGTCAACCAGCATATCATCATTATCATAACCTTTATCATTAACACCATCCTTAATACAGAAAACGGACGCGCACGCAAGAACACACACACTCACACACGTACACACATTCGCGCGCTCACATGTAAAATACGCACACGTGTGCACACGCACATACATGCAGACGCCCACACATGCACATGTAAGCTCGCACGCACGCGCCTGCGCGCAGACACACACAATATTAGTAGTTGAAGTCTACCCCATTACCCAAAACTTGGATGGAACGAAATTCCGTGTGATCCTAGGAACACAATCAAGTGAATGAGAAGGAGAGTGAAAGACACAAAATGAGATAGAGACAGACAGGCAGACAGAGAGAGGGGGAGATGAATTGGTGTAAAATTTGTGGTCACTTAGTAAATAGGTAGCCTTACCCACCTTGCAACAAACACAAAATTAATTTTATACTTGAGTGGCTGAACCTCACCTACTAAAACACACAGGATTGTATTTTGAAGTTTTCTCTCTAAAACAAGCTGTGCACTCAGAAAATTGTTAATTTCCTTGTGAAGAAGCATATTAAAAAGAAAAGGTATTAAAATAAATGGCTATTGATACAAAAAACGAACAAAGGCTGCTGATTTGAGACTTCAACACAAATAAAGTAGATATTAATTCAATGACTTTATGGATATCACTCAAAAGACAATCGTAATAACTTGTGTGAAAAATGCTAGTTGACTTTTTGCACGTTTGTTTCGTTTCGTGGATAACCAAGAAACTGAGACCAGAAAGTAACTGAAAAGTAACTATTACTTTCCAAAGTAAAGTAATTGTAACAATTACTTTGCTTTCAAGAAAGTAAAGTAATTGTAACAATTACTCTTTTTTTTTCAGAAAAGTAAATTAATTGTAACAGTTACTTTTAGAAGTAACTTTTAACAGCCCTGGACCTATGTATAAGCATGCAGTCAAAACCAGCTTTTTAAAAACTTGGTGACCAAGTCAGAAGTAGTGGTGGCCATCTTCGAAAGAGATCTGTGAACAGTTTTGAGCTTTGACCCTCTTTACCATCCCATGAACAGAAAGGCCAGTAGAAGTACTTGAACCTTCTTGGGAAATACATTTTGAAATCACAGTAGAGGTTGTAGAATAACACATTTCAGTAAATAGGGCCTAAAGAAGAAAACAAATAGATGCCAAAACCATTTGGAGCTGTACGTGCAGTGCTGTCTAACTTTTCATGATGGCAGTAAATACGGGAAAGATTACTGGATGTTATGGGAGTTTTCTGCAGTTATCGCCAGTGCGGAGAGTTAGAGGTATGAAGATGCCAGTGTTTTTATCATTGTTGGCTATATAACATTTTACACCTCTCACTAATTTATCCAGGGGTCCCAAGCCAAGATACTTCCCAAACATGTTGTTTAGCTTTTCCACCAAATCTGACACAGAGAAAATGTTGCCCCTAAACCAGTTAGATTTTGAGAACATAGGCAGTGAAGCAGGCTGCCTAATATTTTAGGCCTTTTCACTTAGTAAACAGGTAACCTTACCCACCTAGCGACAAACACAAAATTAATTTTATACTTGAGTGGCTGAACCTCACCTATTCAGAGTCTTCAAATGTATTTGCACCGATCTAAGCTTTTGAATTTCAAATTCAATCCCTGCCCCCCCCCCTCCCCATGGCCAGTTTTCTGATTTTTAGGGATTATTTCAAATTGCATATCAAATGCCAGGTGCTATTGGCATCTTCATACTCAAACACCACTGGTGGTGGAAGTGACCCGTCTGAAACTTGATTCGGTAACCAGTGATATATCAAAGACTAAGATTTGCATTGTCGGAATATCAGCTGTCTACATCCCTAAACGCATCTAAAGTTTCGCCCAGAATTTTTTTTATTTGAGGCGAAGTTTCTGAAGATGTTTCGGGTCAGGCTCCAAAACCATTTGGGATTACTCCAACAACGTCTGGAACCCTGCATGAAATGAACGCTTTGTTTGGACTCGAGACCACTAGGGACCCCTGAATTCAGTTTAGCGATTTTTAGATTGCTTGGTGTTCTATTTGTTTGTTTATTAGTTGATTGGTTGGCTTGTTGGTTGGTTGACTGGTTGACTGGTAGGCTGATTGATTGACTGGCTGGCTGATGGCTTGCAGGCTGGCTTGCTGCCTGGTTGGCTGGCTGACTGGTTGGCTGGCTAGCTGGCTGGCTGGCTGATTAGATTGCTGGTTGGCTGGCTGCCTAATTGGTTGGCTGGCTGGCTAACTGGCCCGCTGACTGGCTGACGTGTTTTCTTTTTTGTGACCTTTATAAATCGTTTGAACTAGTCTCCTGCTGTCGTTGAGTATTTTCTACGTTTCTCTACAGGATGGGTGTGTCTATGCAGCCAGGTGCACGTGCTGTCGGCCGCGCAGTAAAAAATATGACGAGGTGTGATATGAGGAGGAGAGAGGAGAGTTTCTCTTATAGAGAAATGAAGAAAGTCAACTAATGGCTCTAAAAGAAAGAAAGAAAGAAAGAAAGAAAGAAAGAAAGAAAGAAAGAAAGAAAGAAAGAAAACAGTATTGGAGTAAAGCTGTTCAGAGTTGCTGAGAGTAAAGATTATCAGCTTTTGTGACTGTCGTGGTGAAACTAAGTGGTTGAAGTGTGCGAAGTGTGCATTTCACAGTTTTCTGAAACGACCGGTTTGTGTGAGTAACATTTTTTAAAAAATTACTTTGTGAATGAGCTGCCGTGTGGTGATGTCATTAATCTATAGACCGTTCCTAAACAGTCAACACCAATGAAAACACTTCCGTTTTAAGCAACATAGTAGGCCTAATGTGATACCTCAACAAATCTCATTTCCGACAATTAAACATATCACAGCCGAGGCAAAAAAGACAGTATAACAGACCATTATCAGTCAGTCACATTCCTCTGACAATGGAAAAACAGAAAGCGGGATTAATGATAGCTGGAGTTGTGGCTCTCGATGCTCGGATGACCGCACGTGCATAATAACAGAGAGTGAACCATTAGATATATAAACTACAGTCAATACAGAGAAGTTCTGACTTTGTTTGTCGTTATCATGCCAACACACTGTAAAATTAATCACTGTTGTCGTTCTCGCAGTTATTGCTTTTCTTGGCCAGTGACGATGATAATGTTCCTCTCTATAGGACTTTAGATGCCCGCCTACTGAAGGTTCTACATGTATTAATATAAATGATAAATCAAACTATAAAAAGCAGTGTTGGGCAAGTTCACCAAAGAAAAAAAACCATTCTGATCAAGCTTAGAACACTACAGGGGAGGTGGGGGGAGCCCGAAAATTACGTTAAGCTCAGTTCTTTTTTTTTCCGATCAGATTAGTTCCATTTGGTTTTGTTCGAGGTTTGTGTGAACTGAATTGAAATTCAAGTAGACAGTTAAATTTCAGATCAAGCACCCAAACTAGCTACATTGAAATCCAGATAAGCTCGCCCAAGAAAACTGCTCAGCTCAGATGATGGTTACAAGAACTGAACTTACTGAACTTTAATTTCACGAACTGCGCTCATATGATCTCAGTTCTGTCCAAACCTGATATGAACATGCAGTAATTACTTTCAGAGAAAGTTTATGATTAAAGTTAATTTTATTTCTACTTGCTCATTGGCTTTAACCACAGTGTTGTTTTATGTGCGGCATTAAGAGACCGTGTTAAACAACAAAACTGTAAGAATGCATATATGTGTGAATGCCATGTGTTTATTTTTTATTATTAAGTAAGTATGTCATGTAAATTTATATGCAGTATGTATGCAATGACATGAGATTAATAATAAACTATTGCTGATATTCCTGCGTTTCTGTGGTTGATCCATGGTGTATTTGATTTGATGCTTGGGTTCAGCACATCATACAAAATAATTCACTTAACAGAGCTGCAAGGTAAAGAGGGTGTGGTTGTTTCTTTAGTGTTAAAAGAGTATGTACGTGTATTCTCTCTCTCTCCCCCTCTCTCTCTCTCTCTCTCTGTGTATGTGTGTGTGTGTGCGTGCGTGCGTGCGTGCGTGCGTGCGTGCGTGTGTGTGTGTGTG
>JAWQUT010000002.1:4139320-4151675 GCA_033807755.1 Ellobium chinense | reverse complement strand
CCAACCTTTTCAATAGCGAGCAGTCAATGCACTTTGTGTGACTTTCTAATTAAATCTGTCGTGAGTTCCACTGCTATGCTTTAATAATCCCGGTTTTACTTGAGACGGTCATAGAAATCTGCAGAATTAATTGAACCGTATGTAGCTGTATAACAGCTAAAGCCAGTGGAGGGTTTGCCCTGTAGAGAATCGTCGGCGATATTAATTGTGTTTTGAGGTTGCTGATGTCGCTGATGGTGATGGTGGTGATCATGTTAGTTAATGGGCAATGCAGGCGGTGGTGGTGGTAAGGTAATGGTTTAGTGGTGGAACGGGGGGGNTCCTTCTGACAGAGTCACGGTGGCAGCAGCTCAGTTGTTGTGAGATAGCTTATGGTGTTGGTGTAAGTGGTTGTGCTAGTAATGCTAGTGAAGTGGACGCTGTTGGTGACAGTGTTAAAATGGTGGTGATATTGGCGGCGGCGATGGTGGCATTGATGTATTATTTGTAGCCACAATGATAAGTATTTAAAGATCGCCTAGGATATAAAAGGAGAAGAGAGACATGACGGATTTCCTCCCCAACATTTGAGTTTCACACCCGGGCGTGACTTTTTTTTTTAATGAATTTCACAAGTAAAGGATTTCATTCTGGATAAAAACTTTGCAGATCGATACTTTACTCTTCCTCAGAATATTAATGTAGACAAAATTGATATAAAAATGTAAAAAAATATAAAAATGTGTATTTGAAATGCAAAAGCGTATAATATATTCATCTGAATTGGAGCAATGACCACGGCCATTAGTATGCAGGGCTTCCCTTCCAACAGCAACAATAGGATATCATAGTCTATTTGTGGGACGGTGAGAAATGACTGAGTAGAACCATTGCCGGGGAGTTTCTGGAGTGGTGTCCATTGCTAAGCTGAACAACGAGACGAAGAAGGGAGTGGTAAGCATATAAACTTCAATATCGATAGCCCCAGAGAGGGCGGCGCCCTTTTAGTGAATATCGTTTAAACGTTCAGCAAACTGTCGTCACGAGAGCCAATTCCTTTCTTCGCCTCACCAAGAGCCGCACTTTGTTCAGCCTGTGTGGGATCGCCTACTGCTACCAGAGTTCACTAGCACGTGGAGGAAGTTACCCCGCCTCGTCTGCGCCCTCCCTACCTTTCCACCGATTTATATACATTTTAACAATTAAATCTATCCACTCACCTTAATAAGACCAGGCAGCATTGACCAGAATGTATAGTTAGGCAGCATCTCTTTCCCCAAAACGTGGTTTCTACTGAACTGAATTAGCGTCCCAACCGTAAGGTACACAAAGAGGAGACAAAAGAAACTGAGGACAAGAAATCACCACCATCTTCATTATAAGAAATATATATATATATTTTTTACACGGTAAGGAAATTGGCTTACAATGCCATACAATCTTACATATCACATTCATGATACAAAATACAGAATGATGATGCAACAGTACACATCACACATGTAAATACAGAATATTATTAAAAATGAAATCTATAACAAAGTCAGTGCTGGTTGTCCGGTGTGCAGCGGCCCGATTCCAACAGCTCTAAGGAAGATACTCATTTACGCTAAAAAATGTGATAAAAGGGGAGTGAGTTATCTTTCCTAAGGACACTACCATTCGTCCTAAGAGTCGAACCCACAAACCTTGGACACATTTACTTGCAAATTAAAAACACAATAAATTACCATAACCTTCATCAAATACAGCACAAATTATGTGTAAAATTTTCTGAATTATATAAGTATATATTTAACAGCTGTAACAATTGTTTATAGCTTGTGCGTTAACAATGGGATCTCTTATCACTGTGCACTGTAAGAATTACATTAGTGCGTCGCTGCTGAATTCACTCTTAAGAACGTTGAACATACAGAGTTAATGTAACTTTTAAGAAGAGATCCCATCGATAATGCGCAAGTTCTTAACTGTGTTTACAGATGAAAGAATTCGGAAGTGTAAACAGACTCCTTTTTAACGGTGTAAAATATGAAAAATAATCATCTCTATCTTTGTCTTTGTCATCATTCTTTCTATAGAGTACACATATGGTACAATGGTACAAATATCCAAAGAAAAATATTTAAATGTAAAGAAATGTTGTCTTTATCATCAGCATAATAATTAAATGAAAATTACCGCCACCATCAACAGATTTCATCACTTCAAGGATTAAAACGGACTTTACCCAAGCTTAGCGTAACCTTTGAACTTTGGAGGTAATTTAAATATAACATAAAACTACGTGGGGCTGCCGATCAGTTGAATTTAGAGCTTACTGCATCACTTCCGGGAAGTTCTAGAAAATGAGCGTCGATGTGACGGCCACTCTATGGAATTTCCGAGCCACAATACGCTGGAATCCTGTAGTATTGTTGCGAGTACTTACACGATGAGTGCGATGGAGCCAGGCGTGAGTTCTTCGGTAGATCTTGGGATTATGGGGTCCACTCTCTCACACTTCCCAGGACATCCACATTTTGACCACAGAGTCATGGCCTGAAACAGATTAGATGATGATGGTGGCGATGGAGATGATGATGTTGGTGTGAGCAATGATATAATTTGGGTAGACGGGTGGAAATGACGATGATAGTGATAATGTTGATTTTTTTTGTATTCAACGTGATGAAGAATCACATTTTTGATTCGAAAATTAGTCATTATTTTATATTTTTCTGATTATAAGTCCGTTTTAGATTTTAAATAATAAAGTATATTTCTTAATCCTCCACTGGTTTGGACAGAACATTTTAATTTCTTTTATGTGTTCCAGATAATGATGATATTAATGATGATGGTGATGATGATGATAATGATGACTTTTGTATGTGTTTGAACTGATAAAGGATCATCTTAAGATCCGAAAATTGGTAATCATTTTGTAATATCCTTGCCATCAGTGTATTCTAAATAATTATTAGAGTTAATTTCTTAATTCTTAATTTCGCTGGTTTGGACAGAAATGTTTATTTCTTAAAAGCTTTATTTCAAATGACGATGATGATGATGACGAAGATGATGATGATTTCTGTTTTATTTATTTATACACCTTTCTAAACTTTTCATCTTCTTGATATGGTTGCGTTCACTAACATGTCATTCATTCATTCTATTTCTACCGAAGAAGTTTTTTTGCCGAAACGTTTAGACTGTTGTATCCTTTAACTCTTATTAAATTTTCATTAAAGTTGTCGGCTTGAAGTAGTATTTTAAAAGTTTTCGCTTTGTTTTTTCAGTGATGATGATGATGATGATGATGATGATGATGATGATGATGATGTTAAGCACTTGTATGATGAAGTTCATGACGATAGCCATGATGAGAATACGTCTTGCAGCAAGAGAGAATAAAGCTTAAGTCCATTTTTACCACACATAAAGTTATTACTATCACATAAGAGTTTAAAGTGGCCTATTTTGTGACAGATTATCTGGCCTACGTTGTTATGGCTTGAGAAATTACAGTCGGGTGAGATGGCAAGAGGACATTCACAGGTTGTGAGGAAACATTCAGAGAAAATCGCGATTAAAGAATTATTTTACACAATAATCTGCCTTGCCAGTGGAAGAAAAAAATCATAATCAATCCACAATACCTAAACATTAAAAATTTTCCATGAAAAATAGAATTGTGTACAGATATAGTTACTTTTGATTTTTGTGACAGGCAGGAAATTGATACAGGGTAGCCCTCAATCATAATCAGAATCTGGTGTCTTAATTCGTAGTCTGCCGACTCAAACCTTATTTTGACTGGTTGCAAGACTAGTGTTATCAATATCAAACTTGTCTTTACCATAGGGCTTCTAACTGAGTCTCATTCCTCCCCACTGCCTCACTGGCACTGATGATGATGACCACAATGGAAGATGTAATTTTAGCCAGTCTTTCATATTTTGATGCACTGTTTTATTTATATATGAAGGGCTTCATGGCAAAACGCATTATACACCATTCGGGGGTTGTGGCAAAACAGACCAGATTCAAAGCATATTTTTATGTGAAAGGCGAAATTTAAGTCTTAAATAATATAGATCAAATGTCCTTCTATGGAATGGAAATATACATGTATACTAAATACTCCTACTGCTACATGAAGTATGTAGAATAAGCTAAAAATTCATATTGGTGGATAATGCGTTTTGCCATGAAACCCTTCATATACACATCTTTATTACAACCACCTTTAACTAGACCATGTCGTAACCTCATTTGATGCCGACGACCGCCTTTTGTCTGTTTTAAGCATACTGTAAACCTGACTCATTATCTATATCTGAACTTTTAAACTTTCTTAGGTTTTTAAACTCCTCATTCTATCTAATAACAGTTCAATACACCAGTTCAGTGTGTTACTTAGAATAATAATATGCCCGAAGTGGATCTTTTCAGGTCGAAAATTTGAGATCCTTAATGTTTTATGTTTATCTATGAAAACAAATTTTGATATCCATTCTGACGTTTTTAAATCTAAATTTCTTAAATTATAGAGAAGGTAATAATGGGTTGTTTTGTTTTTTTTTTTGCTGTTGCCTGGGCATCTATGAACGTTGAATATGTGGAAATTACAGTAAACAGTAAACTCTTAAACAACAGTTACTTGCTCCCTTCATTCCACACTTGCGCACACTTCAGTTCAGTAATCATGTATATTACCACAACTCCTTGTGCATACTTAAAATTCAGTATTCATGAATCTTACCACAACTCCCCCGATCTCGCCAATAACGTCCAGTTGTGGGGTCTCATAGTTTTCCTCGCAAAACATGGTAATATGTGTTTTTCTATTACAGTGATCAGAAAAAACAGAAAAAAAATATGTTACTTGACATTCGTAAGAAAGCCAGTTTAGACCATTAAAAAAATCATAATAATCGCTGCCAAATATATCCAGTTCTTTTCTTTCCAGTAAACAGTCGCATGAGGGAAAAAAAAACATCCCGCAAATCGACAGTCACCTGAAATGAAAAACTTCTAAAGGCCCAAGTGAAATTATCAACATGGTCTTATTTCAAAAGGTTTAGTAAAAGACAATCTCTTTACTGGTACAGGTTCCCACTGTCTCCTTTAGTTGTTCTACCAACACCTGGCAAATAAATATGCATTCCTAAAAAAAGAAACAGGACATGGTGGGACTATCCTCTCCTGTGAAGGTGCACGCCTCTGGAACTAGAATTTCATTGATACAACTATGTCAAGGGAAGTTACAAAGTCAACATTCTTATTCGCTTCATCTGAATACTGCCCCTTTAATTAAAACAATTGTCTATGTTCCAACTGATCAGTGAAGGATACGGGACTATGACGACTAAACCAATAATTATAAAAAGTACAGCTAAATTTACTCCAAACTGTTCACAGTTACTGTTCATGGTAGTACTGTAAGTGTTTGGGTCACTCTGGTGGATAACAAAAGAAGTCTAGTAACTCGCTGTGACGCTGGGGCTAGCGGGGCTAAACCCCACCATTGAAGATGGGTACAAGAAGATCATAGTGACAGATGTATCAGAAGAATAGACTGAGCATGATTATCTATTCCTATCTCCCTAAGACGCCAAAGGAAAGAGACATTTTAGCCCCACCTTAAAGTAGGACACGCACATCAAAAATAATTTTCCGCTTTTCAATAATTTTTCTATCTAAAAATTATCTATGGTGTCCACCGAGTCAATTTTGCGAAGAAAGAGCATCGTTCTGTTACCGTCTGCGTATGTAATATGACGCAATAAGGAGAGCTAGAGTTACCGGGTTTGGCCCTTGCGTCCAGAATTATTCCCCTTCCACGATCAGGAGAGGCCAGTGGCAAAAACGATGACGTCACTTAAGTTCCAGCAGCTATAGACACCTCTACCTGACAATATATTATTCAGCTTTTAATTAAGGTTCTGGTATTCCAAATTCAAACGTAAAGTTTGATAGTGTAAGCCAGAAAAAGTATTCTGCATTTTTTATTGTCTCAGCATGATTTTGTTTGGCATATCTACTGTTCACAGAGGAATCAAAACATTCATACCAACATGCTATCAACCGTCCGCAGAGCACTGGCTAGACAGCTTGGCCATGTGGCGAGAACCTATTTGACGTAAGCTTATGGCCGCCACGCGCGCAGTGGTTGTAACAATTCGGACTTTGGATAATGTAACCCTGTGGGTTGTCTGGGGCCAGCAGAGGCGTTATATCATTATGACAGACACTTGAAAGACTGTTTTATTGGAATAATAGGGTATCGTAGGATTTAATATGGACTGTAGGACGGTGTAGTCTTCCTTTAAAGATGGAGCACTCATCACCCCTGATCACTATGCAAACGTGATCTACAGCGACTTGCGTCTGACTGGCGCTAAAATGGCGAAAACAAAGCGTGCTAGCAAATTCTAGTCTATCCGCGGACACCATCTGTCATTAGTACTAAAAACAAGCCTCAGTCCATGCCCTTATGAGTAGAATGCCAGTATGGCACACAATGAATGACAACATGAATGACGTCATTACTACTATTTCCGGTGTATACCTCCTTGGTATGGGCAAGAACGACTGCAAAAGAGGGGAGGGAATAATTAAGTGGAAAGAAAGAACTGGCAAGATTCCCTTTACGAATTAAGTGCAAACTATAAAATATTACTGTATTTATCATAGGAAGCCAGAGAAGACGTTCACAATCAGAATCCAATACTTCGAAGAGAAGTTATTCGTCAGGTAATATAACGACAGTAATACGAGTATAACGTACATGTAGCTAGGTCTAAATGAAAGCGTAAAAAGCAGTAGTAATAAAAGGAAATAACTCGCTCAGTCTTGATGATTGGGGTTGTTTTTTTTTTTTCGTTTTGTTTCTCAGAAAGTGTTAACAATTAATAAGAAACATACGTATCTACGGATGTGTACTCCAACGCAGCATAGTGAACGGAGTAAGACCAGACAGCAGAACCTTGGGTCCCTAGTGAAACAGCAGCACCACTGGAGTCTCTTTTACATACCTGCCAAAGAGAAAGAGAGATGAAATAATACGCATGACATTGTTTAAGAATGCTGTTGATGGAACTATTCATTGTAGTAATGGTGGTGGTACGGACCTGACGTTGGTAGTGATGGTTATTGTGACAGTAGTGACAGGATGGTGGTAATGATGAAACCGTTGGTGGTAGTGGTGGTGGTGGTGGTGGTGGTAGTGGTGGTTGTGGAAATGGTGGCATGGACGTAACGTTGGGAGAGATGGTTGTTGTGACAGTAGTGACAGGATGGTGGTAATGATGAGACCATTGGTGGTAGTGGTGATGTGATAGTGGTGATGGTGGTGGTGGTAGTGGTGGTAGTGGAAATGGTGGCATGGAAGTAACGTTGCTAGTGATGGTCGATGTGACAGTAGTGACAGGATGGTGGTAATGATGAAACCATTGGTGGTAGTGGTGATGTGGTAGTGGTGGTAGTGGTGGTAGTGGTGATATGGACGTAACGTTGGTAATGATGGTCAATGTGACAGTAATGATGGTGGTAATGATGAAACTATTAGTGGTGGTAATGATGTGGTAGTGGTGATAGTGGTGATGTGGCAGTGGTGGCATGGTTGGTAGTGATGGTCGATGTGACAGTAGTGACAGGATGGTGGTAATGATGAAACCATTGGTGATAGTGGTGATGTGGTAGTGGTGGTAGAGGTGGTAGTGGTAATGTTGGTATTGACGTAACGTTGATAGTGATGGGTGAGAGTGAGAGTGGCAGGGTAGGAATGATAATGGAATTGTTGATGATGATAGTAGTGCTGGTGGTATAAACGTAACGCTGGTAGCTATGCTTGTTGTGATAGTATGACAGAATGATGGAAATGGTAGAAACATTGATGGTAGTATTGGTGGTGGTGGTATGGATGTAACACCAGAAGTAATGATTGTTGTGACAGCAGTTACAAGGTGATGGTGACTATAGCTACATCAGCCGCCAACCTCATCCCCGCCTATGTGATCACTTATTTAGTCTATCTGAGAGTAAGATAAAATTGATAATAATGTATGATTGAGAATGGCATTCCAGCATGTTTTCTTGTTATTGTTGGTGCTGTGTACCTTCATAGACAGACATGACCTGCGAAAAGAGCCGAAAGACATGTGGCCGTATGCATAATCCTTGCGTTAGTTAATGTATTGCGTTAACTCCGTGAACATTACTAATGTTTTGGGAGTTTCCCGTTGTTACCGCAATGCTTTACTAACGTAATGATTATGCAGACGGCCACTGGAGCGAGTAGCCTGTTGTGTTTTGGGAGAGCTTATTCTTACTTCTTCTGCAATGAGTGTTACATGTTGGTAACAAACTGCTCATATGGAAAGAGAATACAGTAAAGAAAAATTAGATACCTCTTTCATTTTGTGGGGTCTAGTTAAAAAAAATAATAAAATTAGATACTTCTTTATTTTGTTAGAGTTCTGTATTAAACGTCCTCTAGAGTGCGTCCTTTTTTCGGAGACTTTCTGGCATTTCGAATCTTAATATCCCGGGTGTTTCAATTAGCCAGGTCTCGCCTCTCGCCCAGTCACGGATCGGCTTGGGCTAAGAGGTTGAATGCATCTCTAAGGTCAATATTTGTATCAAACTGCCATGATTTCCTCAGCTAAGCAGTTTCTTTTGTCTGGCAAGCTAAATGTCGTTTTAAAAAAAGCCCTGTGCAAGCTCGACATCTCCCCTCCCCCCCCCNTTTTTTTTATTTTTGCGAACGCCTCTGCTCTAAAAACTAGGTACATGAAGGAGATAACCACCCTGCATACCCAACAGAAGTTGAAGACGCGAAAAGGATTTTATAATTCTGATTCACATCTTAATTCCTCTATGTACTTAACCTGTATATTACCGTGCGACTACAAAACGCCTTTTATTAGTTATTTGGTTATTATGGTTATGCGGTGTTCTGTTGTAATATGGCAGTATAGATTCTGGGCTGTGAGTTCAATCATTCCCGCATACTTACATCTCATATTATTTTATACTCCTCATTGCACGGGCACATTGCCATGCAATGACAAAATGTCGTAAAACCGTTATAGTTTATTAACATGATTATACGGTCCTTTATCGATGCTCGACAGAATAGACCCATTATATCTGCGTATAACATAGAGTAAAACTGTATGTCTAGACTAGTTGGTAATTCTCCTCATAACGGCTTGAGGGACAATCTCGGGATTGAAAGATTGAGAGAAAGTACAAAAGAACAGACTGGACTCCCATAGCGTACTCATAATACCTAATACTTACGGCCACATCCTTACACGCCTCCATGCTAAAGGAGAAACACGGATTATAGTAGTATGGAGTTCCGAAGCTGTCATAAATGTCCTTAAACCTGAAGGAGGAAATACATACTTCACATTAGTACAAACCATCAGACATTATCTCGAGGGATTTCTTCAGGTCACTCAGTGACATAGGGCATTTTATGTTTGAATAAGCGCAGTATGATGATTTTTTTTTTAGACTTTCTTCATTCTGTGTACAGAATTTGATAAGCAGCATGTATTCTCGGAATGCTTAAAGATGTCCTGTTTTAGTAAGGCATCATTTTTATTAGACTGTGAATCTGCCTAGTCTTTTACACCAAGGACTGGCCATAATGTAAAACATTTCTTCAATCATCATTTACTACTTTACTATTCCTACCCACTATGTGCATGCTACTAAACCTTTTAGTTATTGTATTTGGAGTTGATGTAAAGAATTCTGTTTCATGGACTTGCAGCCGAACCTCCAAGATTGTTTGTGCCCCCGCTGTAAAAGGAAAGTTCCAGTTAAATTCTATATTGTTTTCAAAATTCTAACAAATTTACAGAACTACTAGTGGTAAGCCTTGTATTTCTATCTCCTCCTTCTTCTTCTCCTCCTCCCCCTCGTCCTTCCTCTTCTTCTTCTTTTTTATCTTTTGCGTTTTTCACCCTCTCGATGGAGCCACAGTTTTTTAAGGGACAGGGATAGATATTTGTTTCACAGCCCAAAAAAAATCCACATGCTTTTATTAAAAAAATAAAAAACCAAAAAACTTTAACCCGCGTAAATTTCTTTCCTTTTGATCAGTTCCAAGAATACACCGCGGGAATTCAGATTTTCACCCTCTATGCGCCGTCACTACTCATGCTACGTGACGTCATAAAGTGAGAAAAGCTAGGCCTAGACGATGACTGATGCAGAGGCATGCGCAGATTGTCTTGACCAATCGTTTGCTAGCCTACACAATGCTTTGGCGCAATGTGCCTGCTGTGTTTTCTCAAAAATTGTTAGGCGAAAGGAAAAATATACGCCGTTCAAATTTTATGACAACAATTAAGAGGACTTATTAGGCTGTGAGGCAAATAACTGTCCCTGTCCCTTTAAATATGATCTTCATGAGCAGTCTCAGAACAGCAATCCACTCACCTGGGCGTGCCATTTCGATTGCCTAAACTGCTGATATCCACAGTCCCGGAGCCATCACTCATAGTACAGCGACAGGCGTCAAATCCATCACAAGTCTGTGCTGCCGCTAAGTGCCGCCCCTGTTGTAGTAAACTTACCACCACCATACCCAACAGTACATAGGTCGAAAAGGCCATTCTGTTTCTGCACGTGTATCGTTTATTCCTTCAAAACACACTGCCAACGAGAAGTACTATGCCATTGACCACATGAACCCGTTAAATGCCTTGCTCACATTCCTATAGAACTGGGAGATAGCATGCAGTACGAGAGTAGCCTTAGACGAAATAATACTTGCACAAGGAGCAGGTGTGGGTTGTTGCTTTTGGTTCGATCACATCGTGAAAATAAAAAAAAAATTAGAGCTACTCATGCTAATGGTGTTGCTGCAGCTATTACCGTGGCTGTATCCACAAAGCTACTATCACTTGTACTTTCACATTCATTACTACTGTTATCTTCATTACTACTGTTATTTTTTATTGCCAACGTTGCTGCTGCTTCTGCTACATTTGCCGCGGCTACTTTTTTGCCACTACCATTGCTACATTGCACTGCTACATTGTATTGCTACAATATTAACCCACCACCACTGCGACCACTCCTAGTGCAACTATAATTGTACCACAGTATTCACACTATTATGTAGACTGCCATTCTTTTCCCAGCTACTTTCTCTATGAACTGCTACTGCTGCTACCATTGCAGCATGCATAGACCTTACTTTTTACTATGTTTACCATCATCTACTACCACTGTTGCTCTCGCTGCTACCACCACTACGCAATTTCGCAGCAGAGGCACATGAAATGTTTTCGCAATGCGACTGCTCCAGTTAGTATGGTGTTGACAACAACTTTAAACACACAAACTCACACATCATTGATCTAAAATTAAGAACAGCTCACAGACAATCGATGTGTAATAATAAATAATGTGTTTGTGAACACACAACATTGCAAGTTAGCATTTGCAATGCTCTTTAAAGCAATTTCGCAGCACATGAAAAGCAGTAGACTAACACCTATTTGACATGTGACTTTCTTTTAGAGATGAGCTCATTACCACAATACGAGAATATCGAGATTTAAATCGTACACATCAACCTATTCAAGAGGTTTAGATATACTGCAGTGGCCGTATGCATAATCCGTACGTTAATTAACGCACTGCGTTAACTACAGTGATCACTACTAATGTTTTAGAAGTTTCCCGTGGTTACCGCAATGCTTTAATTAACGTAAGGATTATGCATACAGCCACGGGTGATCCGATTAAAGCAAAATTCTTATTTCTTCTCCACAATTTTTCAGGAGACAATGATTTGTTGTGTGTAACTTATTTCCATACAAAAATGGGTTTAGAACTTCACAGTATTACACAATGTTTACTTATTCAAGTGACTAATGTCCAATAGTTTCAAGAAAAAGGAAACTGGACTACATGGATACCACCATTAAGAAACACACACCATAATAACTTAAGTCGGCTGAGGCAGACAGTAGTAAAAAAGAAGAAAGGTGTGTTGCGTTATCTAGTCTACTTTGTTATCTACCCCAATCAAACTCCTTCCTTTATCGCATGTATACATGAAGAGCCAGATCTATTGTTCTTGGCACTGACAGACTGGTTGTAAGGCCAAATTTTAATTTTTTTTTAATGCTTCATATAACATGGCTCAAAGATTATGAAAGCATACCCTTATACAGCGTTATAGAGGTGGCAATTCAAAATTCCCTTTCAACATACAAATTAGCGAATCCAAGAGAAGGAAGTGGGGGAGGGGGTGGGGAGGGGTGTAAAATTTTACTCGTGACTCCTCACCCCTACCCCCATCCTTCCCATTTTTTCGAACATAGAAGCACTAAATACTACATGTACTTACTCATTCTAC
>JAWQUT010000002.1:4093191-4123950 GCA_033807755.1 Ellobium chinense | reverse complement strand
CTGCTTAAGGAAATGGTGATGATATGATTCAACTCCTGCTGCTCAGACAATTTACCTTTCCGAATCAGCCAGGTAGGACAAATAATCCCGCATTTCCACGGCCTAAGTATGAGGCTTGAAAGTGTAAATGACTAAGTAATGCTTACAGTTAGTAGTAAACTAGCATTATGACTGGAAAACAGAACAATGCGATAGACTAAGTAATAACAAATGGGGGTTTGCTGGTACAGCTTAGACACGTAGAGAGGGTTTTTTTTTCTTTCTTGCGTGTTTCGGAGTTCTGAAAGGTAATGAAATACACCTGGTATCAGATAATTATTGTTCTCATCCATTGTTGCTTTCGTTTTTTTGATGTAACAGCTCGTTCTGCATACAAATCATGCCATAGTACTGCTTGTTTATTATAGATCTAGAATTTCTCTTATCATCGCTTATTGTTACAATTAACTCCTAAAATAAATGTCACTCTCAAGTCATCTCCTCATATAGAGCTCCCCAGACACACTCAATGTAAAACCACTCACCTGACACTCAAGAAGAAGCAAGCTTAGCCTACAATTGCAACTGCATGTAGCTCTAGATCATGCCAAGTAACCGACATAATAAATGTTAAATTCAGGCAAACATTCAGTACAAATCAGTGAGTCCCGGTGACATGAAGTGGGCAAAGCGTCTTGTAATTTCCTCAGCGTCATCAGTATCTTGTAATAATCTGAAGCACCATAAAAAACGCAACTCATTTTGTACTTCGCGAAACCTTTCGAAAACTTAGTAGAACGCTAAGTAAGCTACGAATATTAAATATTACCTAAAACAGCCGGTTCCGTCTTAAAGAACTTTTCACACAATTGCAGCGTGTTAGGAGCTAGGTTAACAACGCATGGAGCAAACAACGCTGCTTAATTTGCAATCTTTGCTTTACAGCACACTTTCTCTCTTGCCTTCGTGGAAAAGTAGACCGCATGCTTGCCAGTATTTCGTGATAGTGGTCCATTGTGAAAAGCTTGAGTAAGGGTCTAGAGCCATGCTATTGTGAAAAAATGGGATAAAGTAATATGCAAATCTAAGGCAGAGGTGGACATGATAATAATATTATCAAAACTACTGAACAAAACAACAGTGGGTAGTTTTCGGGGATCACGAGCTGCCACTAGTTAGCACAGCACAACACGAGTGGTATTTGGGAAAGACATGGCCATAGGCTGATTCTGTCTGATTGTGAATTAATCGAGCTAGTCATTTTGATTTCAGACAGGTATCATACAGATGAAAAAGAAGAAAAACCCTTTTGCATCCCAGATAAATCACAGATTGTGTGTTTAAATTGTGGCTGGGTTTTTACCATGGAACTTGACAGCGTTGCGTTTTCTTTCAAGAGTAGTTATGTTATCAAAGTTATCATTGACCGTAGTCTAGAGTGCAATTATCTCTACAGCCTAGATTAAGCCAGTCCAGTCCGTCATACTATTACAGATTCATCAATCATCACGGGTCTATATATACTAATTGGCATATGACTGTATCTTTGTCTCAAGGGTCCTGTGACAAAAAGCAGTCTCTGTCATCATCTGGAGCCAGTCAATGGATCTACATTTATAGAAATCTCTGTCATATCACGGTAGGTTAAGGAAAGTCGGATGGACAACTCATGAAGAAAGACGGAGCCTAATCGGTAAAAAAAAAAAAACTGGACTATCTGAGTCAATAGTAGCAGAGTCTAAAGGACAGACTGTGTAGAACTAATCATATAACATGAAACCACACCGCAAAAGTGGTGAAATTCAGTTTTGAATTTGTAAAAAAAAATAATTGTTGCAGGCAGTGCCAGTGTTTCCCAATGGCTTCAGCGGATTTCATTTGTGCGGGCCTGTGATCTGCAAAAGAAGCCAAATTTTTAACCCCTTTTCATGTAATTTAAAATTGTGAAAAATCTAAATGAAGGACCCCCATTGTAAACAATATATAATTTGATCACAGTGGTGCAGACTAGTCTTCGCCATCTCGGAAAGTTCCTGTGGTTCGAGGAGAAATTTTTATTAAATGGCTCAAAGAGGCTTTTACAGTTTGGCCCCTGCAATCATTAGTGTGGCAGAGTTGGAGTCGAAGTTGCACTGAAACGTTAGATCTATATGTCTTTACTTAAGATAACTTGGTCGTATAAATTTTACAGAAAATCAGAGAGAAGTTTCAGTTATCTTTTTGGACCTGTGTGTACAGTGTTTTGTTACAGGATACTTCAGTAGCATCCTCATGCAAAACAGAATGAACTATCTACAATGAAAAAATGTACGGTGCGTGCCATACACGAGTTTTTTACTGTTTTTGTTTGACCGTGTGACCGGAATGTGTGTGTGTTTGTATATAATATGTGTTTGTGTGTGCGTGTGTGTGTGCGTGTGTGTGTGTGCGTGTGCGCGTGTGTGTGCGTGTGCGTGTGTTTGTATGTGTGTGTGTGTGTGTTTGTTTGTGTGTGTGTGTGTGTGTGTGTGTGTGTGTGTGTGTGTGTGTGTGTGTGCGCGCGCGTTTGTATGTGTGCGGGTATGAGAGACAGAGTATGTACATTTGTGTGCGTGCATGCCTGGCTGTAAGAATGTGTATGTGTGTCTTGTATGTGTGTATACCTGCGTGTGTGTGCCTGTGTGTGTCTCTGTGTGCGTGTGTGTGTGTGAGTGCGAGTATAGGGTGATGTGAGCATAATTGTGCAGGTACGCCTGTCCTCAAAAATATGTGAGATTTTCAGCATTTGATAATAACAATACTCCAAAATAATGGGGGCCATGTTGGACTTGACACAAACAAATCACGAGTTGCAAGAAGTTGTCTGAAATTTGTTGGCTGCAATAAAATGTTTACAATTTTCTAACTTGAAGTAGGAATTTATCTCGTTCCATCTCTCATATCTCCTACTGACATCTATCACGAAATCTGTAACACAATCATACTTTGGACCAAGCATTTGATGGTGTCTTATCAGAGGTTTTGTGTTATCCAGATGGTACTTTGAATGGAAGTTTGCTAAGCAGGAAATTGAAGAGCTTTTTTTTCCAAAACTCAGTAAATGGACTTTCGCTGGAAAAAAAAAAGAGTTGGTAGTGTATGCAGATATGCATTTCTGTGTTAATTCATACAAAATATAGTTGAGCTCAGAATCTGCACTCCTTCAAATTTTATGTAATTTAATAGTGAATAAAAATATATATGTATAGAGCATTTACCTTCATGTCATTTCCCTTTATTTCAAAAATAATCAGAGACCACATTTCCAGCTTTGGAATTATACGCTCTTCAGTTATTTTAAGCAGTGATTATGTTGACATAGTTCCTCTGCACCCTAAACAGTCAAAATAGGTGAAGCATTATACTTCTGGAAGTCTGTCAGATTACAAAAAAAGCTGCTAGGTGCCATTACAACTTTCATGAAAATGAAATGAAAGAGCTGGATTTTCTTTTGTTCAGAACACTAGGTAGTCTCATGCAAATGATAAGCTACTGCAGTCCACATGCTCACCAGCCCACCAGCCAAAGTACAGCCCATAAAGGGTGTGAAAGAAATCAACCAGTCAATTCACCCATGTAACAATCCACCCCACACTCATTATACAAACTCAGAAATACAAAAACAGGAGAAAAATCACAGAAGTGACATTTATGTATTTTATTTCAAAATTTTACTATGTACATCATTGTAATTTACACATGAATGCTCTAATACAAATACATTTGATGCAGTTTCTCCAAAATATCAGGCAGTCTTGCCACCTTCACTCATTCTGACACTGACAACAGTTTGCGACATAAGATGACCACAACTTGGACACAGTGTACTGTCATAGTGCCAGAGCAAGGCTGCCAAGTCATGCTATTACCTTACATCTACACATCTTTCCATCATTTCACAAGTACATTGCTCTCTTGTTTGTAAGCTTGCTTGCTTGTTTGTTTTCGTTATTAATATCTGATGAAGTCAGAACTTTTTTTAAATATCCTTTTCAGCATCTGAACTCTTTCAGTTACTGCCATTTGATCTGCATTCTACAAAACATTTCCGTCTTTTTCTTACTTTCAGTTCCTCAAATGCATGCATGCATCTGATTTTTTATTAATTCTATTTAAGTTACAGTACACTAATCTAAAGATGTAAAAATAAATCGATGTTTTCTTTGGCAAGACGTCCATATCTTCAATGGTGCTCTTCTCTTTAGCTAATCATCTCTCTTTAGTTACTAGTGATCTCAATCACAGCCTAATGATGTAACAATAAAGTAAGTGCCATGAAATGAACAATGTGGATCAAAATTTTGCTTCTCCCCCCCCCCCCCCTTTTTTTCGTCCTAACTCTTTTTTTTTTTTTAAAACAATATAAGTTTACAGTTCCCACAGATGTTCAGAAAGAGGTACTGACAAAAGTTTATTTCATTGCACTATTTAATAGTGTATGAGTTTAAGATGCACTGACTCACACATCTATATACATTTCTTCTTTTTCCTATTTAGTGTTACAGCAATTAAGCACTGAAAGCATTTGTTCGTCATTCATTCATTCATTCATTCATTCATTCATTCATTCATTCATTCATTCATTCATTTGCTCATCCATTCATTCATTCATTCATTCACTTTCTCCCTCTATTCCATGACTATGAACATTTATGAGTAAACTTTGATGCCTTATGCATACTCATGCCGAGACACACTGTTACTAAGATCATGGACATACAAATCCTATGCATGATTATAACTCCCACCACACTCAAACACATGTACCCATAAATATCTACAACAGCACACACGTGCATATCTGACACACGTGGTCCTAGACTAACATACATAATAAATGGAAAGAAATCTGCATGAGAATATCAACAACAACAATAACTGTATGACAGTACAGCATCCTACTATAAGATAAATTGTGTTGCAAACTAGTGTGCTATATCACACAAGAATAAGAAACGGTATTTTTTTCTTCAAAACAGTGCTTCATATCAGTGCAAAGAAAACAGGATGAGCCAAACCAGTATGTTATGCTGGCTTAATATATACAGTAACTTATCTCAATGCAAATGCTCATCATCCACACATATTCTAGCAGCTACATACATACAAACACCCAAGACAACATACTGGAGTACTCTGCCATGCAACTATAAAATAACATATAAATGTAATTCAGTTTTAGTAACATAGGATGTTTTATCTTTGCTTGACAGCAT
This sequence comes from Ellobium chinense, assembly GCA_033807755.1. Lineage (NCBI taxonomy): Eukaryota > Metazoa > Mollusca > Gastropoda > Ellobiida > Ellobiidae > Ellobium > Ellobium chinense. Next base: position 4,118,737 of record JAWQUT010000002.1, on the reverse strand, counting down.
ACATGAACATCAAATTCATTCAAGAGACTTAGTAGTGAGTTGAGTTTTGTCATCAGAGGTGGGGAATGAACTCAAACAAACAAAGAGATGCTCAAAGCACAGTGCTCAATGACAAATGCAGAAAAAAAACCATAAGGATGTAATTATCTACTGCAATTTCACAGGCCTTTTTATACATGCTTGGTAGGCCATACCTTGGACCAGCAAATGGTTACCCTGGTCAGCACATGTCATAATCTAATTAATGATATAAAATGAGCATGGACAATGCATTTTGCTGATTTTTGTTCCCTGCACAAAGAAGGACAAGTTTTCACCAAGCTCAAACCAGTCGGAGGCTTGAGTGATGTCCGACTGCTAGTCTTCTGTGCAGCTTTGACAATGAACACAGCCATTAATCTACTAATCTACATAGCTGCATGACTGCACATGAGTCTCTCTGATTCCTAACAGATTTACAGGATAATATCATTATACCCATTCAAAAGTATATCCTTAGAGAATTCTGTGACATATTCTCAACTAATAAATCATATTTTTAAGAGGAAAAGATGCTTTTACCAAGCACATCATATAGGTCTTTGACACCTATTGTTTTTTCTTCTTTTGGCCCTATTAACATTTTGCGTTANTAAGCTGGAGACAACATAAAGGGCTATAACTTAGTCAAAGCATCTTCATCAGGAAGAACTGTCCACAAAATCAGCCTTTACTATAAGGATGTAACCAAGGAATTTGGGAATGGAAACAAATAGCTCACAGCTTCTCCCACAGCAAATGACAATTCCATTTCCTGTACATGTAAACCACACCAGTACAAAATCTGTACACAGTAATCAGGTAATGGTGTGCCAAAAGGAGGGATCAAAGATTCCTTTTCGCATTCCACTCCACACGTGCTGCAGCATTGTTATACATAACGAAACAAGATATAATGAAGTTTGAATATAAGTGATGAATGTTTCATTTCCACTGCACTGTGCTTGATCCTGCTCTGTAAAGCTTTGAGGATTCATCATCTTGCAATGGTAATGACAATTTGGTCAACACATTATGGAAATGTTAGCTGGGTTTGTGCACAAGGGATGCTAATCTAGGGTGAAAGGTTAACAACAGTGTAGCAATGATTATCTATGGGGGGCATCTACTTTAAGTCCCAAAATCCAGTAGTGTGATCATTCTTCAAGACCCTCTTTAAAGTTCATGTTGTGTAATTATCATTCATTCCGTAAGGCCAAGATAAGTGACACAACAACATGATCTCAAGGATATACTGCCTTCCGAGGGTAAAGAAATATTGATATCTAATAAAACCTACCGAAATGCTGTTCATAATAAATTTATAAACAACAGTCTTTTAAAATCTGTTACAAAGCAAAGCAAATACAAATATCAATAAAAAATTCAGTATTCTGAACTTAAGCCATCATGTTTCACTTGGTGTATGCAAAATATTACCAACATCGAGTTGATGTGTCATTTGAGTTAATAGTTCTCCCAGGCTGGATGGAACATAAGTATACCTGCATTTGGCTGTGTTGAATATACAGTCAAAAACAGATAACTCAGATTTTTCAAAGCCATTATCATTTTGTTTGAATCTGTTGAATTTTAAGGAATATGTATGGAGATTAGTATAGAGAAATAAATTTTGGTCTGAAAGGTTTGTTCTTGGGAACTGTGATTTTGACTTACATGTGTTTGTGGTATTTGTGCTCAACTATAACTCCAGCAATAGTTTTGTCCAAACTGTAGATTCAAGAGCTAGTCAAAGTTTTAGATGCAACGATAACTGATCAATTGTAATAGCTGGCAAAATGTGGTTAAAAAACTGCACTAACTTCATCTTAAGCTTTTCGATTTGTTGATGCTGAAAACAAAACTCTCATACATCTTGAAAAAGAGTGCTTCAGATTTGATGGCTTGTAAATATAGATCAATACCATATTTCTGATGAAAAAAAAATGCCGGTATATTACATCAGAAATGTCCTGATAACTTTGAAAAATTAGTAGACTTTCACTACCAGAGAAACACTTCAGTGGCCTGAAATCTTTATAAAATTTCATAAAAAGCCTCAAAAGAAAACGGCTTCATGCCATCCTCACACCACACACAAAGAAATATAATGGCAGTTTAATGAAGCAGGGCCGCCACACAGTGGCAGGTCCATTCTTGGAGGGTACATATATCTTGGAGCCCGTCAAAATGAAGCTTCAGTTACACTTTTTGACCGTATCAAATTATCATATAAAAGCTTACTTACTATACTTTCATTGGGTGACAAAACTTTTGAGCTGATGTTATAATGTCCTGAGGTATAATTGTTTGAAATGGCCGGAGATCACCTCTGGGCAATAGCAAAAATTATGAGAAATTTGTGCTTAAAGGACGAACAGTTATCATTTGCCCAAAAAACGAATATTTTCTTGAACAGAAATAATGATACGTACTTTTAGTTTCTGCAGTTAACAAAAATTCTATGCAAGGAGGCCCAGATTGATAACTCAGTTCCTTACCTGGCAAGATAAGCTTCATTTTGACTGGGTTCAAGACATATGACCTGTTCACTGCCACACAGGAAAAACATATAGGGAATGCAAATGACAAGGAATTAACATTTAAATAGGATTGTTCTAACCCACCCTCTTAATCTTCACATTGGCTATACTTCAAAGACAGTGAGGTGGTATATCTGTACTGAATGAGCCCCCACCTATACTCCCTATCAAGTCACCAAAGTGACTCGGGCGTCTCACACATGCTGCAAGTATGTGTGGTTTGGGGTACATACATAAAGCAGCTAAGAGCACCTGCAATAGTGACAGTAAGGGCCAATGTTTTCTCCAGACTATTTGAGCTGGAGGCGACATTCCCCTCTTGTCATAAATTTGAGGGGGTATTTGAGAGTACATGTATTCGTAAATTTTTAGAGGGATTTTAGGTTTTCCTTAGGTAATGAAAAACCTCAGAGTAAAGGAGAAAAGAATTGGTCAGCCCATGCTCAAAATATGTTAGAGAGGGTTTGAAATTTAATGGGTGAACCACACAATCACACAGTTTGAGGAAAACACTAATAAGGGCCACAAGACTGTTAATCACACTGGGAGTGCGAACACATATTTGTTCAAATTGCTTATTACAGATAAGGATGGTCAATTGCCATGCACTTGGCTTCAGTACTTTTACAATCAACAAAGACGGGTTAAAAAACACAAAAGCATCAATATTTTCTCTCTTATCTATCTGAATGTTCTAGCTCTACAAAGTTCAGCACAAACAACTCAAACACATGCAGATCAAGATCATGGTTCCCGCAAACAAAACCTTCCAAACCTGAATTAGTCCTCCATATTAGTGTTTCAGGTATTCCTCAAAGTTCACGAACTTCAAACAAGAGGAGGTGGTCCTCAAGAATTAGAGTTATCAGTGCTTGACTACATTTACCAATGATTTCAAAAGTTGTTTGGGCCTTAATGGTTTCTTTACTATTGAGGATTCTGGACAACATAAACTAGCCATCCACTGTATTCCTTTTTCATTGTTATCACAAGTCTCCATGTTCTTTGAACTTGCCTCAAAATGCAGAATTCTTTCCATAAAGTTTTTCTGCATATGTGATAATATTCTATAAAATCATGGCAGCATGTGATAAAGCAAACTAAGTTTACTAACTGAGTAAATATATCATGCTTTGAGTTTCCTACCATAATAGGTTTATGATTAAAAGCACTACCACTGTCCATAAGGTTTTCAATTTCTTATGAGTGCTTCAAATGCAGCCTGGCAAGGCACCCTAATCTCTCAGTCCTTCTACATAAAGTAAAACAGCATAGGATTTTCCTTTCCACATACCATGAAAATAAACAACTTATTAAATGATTTTTTCCATAAGACTTCGAATGAAAATACATCCAGCAAAGGCTACGAGTACTATCATCATCTCATTTACTGGAGAGTAAAACAAGTCTCCCTGCTTTTCTTCCTGTCCCACACAACAGATCCAGAACATACTATACTATACTCTTCTCTCATTAAACAAAATAACAAACTCTATGGTAAGTTTTCCATGTCTAAAGTTTCTCTTCGCTCACATAAAAAAAGCCAGTCATCATCAGTCTCCCCTGTCCATTTTAGTCTTGCAAACCTCTTTTTTCTCTGCTAAATTAGAATGAGAACATCCTTGAACAGGACTTAGATTAGAACATTTGCACTGATTGCCCGGTGCCATAACACAAGATCCAAGGACCAATACAATGAGCCTGAGCAGTGTCATCACAAGGCAAAGGAAACAATGAAAAAAGTCGTATCATAAACCTCTGTACAAACAGCGAGCTGGACATTTGCATTAGTATGGAAACTATACTTTGACTACCCATGCCCCCACAACCCTCCCCGCTACTCCTATTGCGATTTAGCAGGCCTTGTTATACATTCTAAGCAGGCCATATCTTGGCCCATGGATCAGCAGTGGACACCCCTGGTATAGACCAAGAAATAACTATATAATGAGTCTGTCACCAAGGAGAACATATTTTGCTGGTTTTGATCTCTCAACAGAGGAGGATCTGTTTTACTAAGTTCACACCAGCCTGAGACATGAGTGTGAACCCGCCATGGCAAACATCCATCAAACTGTGGATACTAATCTATAGTCAAACCAGGATTATCAGAGGCTGTAAAATCTATGTATGGGTCTCTTTGACCCTTGGTAATACATACATAGTGATGGCAAAATTTTCAGACACCATGATAATCAGAGTTTCTTTAAAAACTGAAGCTGTTTTGTCATTCTTTCTACTTAACTGCTCCTTCATTAAAAAGTGAGATCACCAAACATTAACTCCGTCAGGAGTTAATTTTCAGTTCTTTGAAAATTTTCAGCATTCTCCCATCCCTTCATACACATGATGAATTTATGATGTGAGTGCTATTCTTCTCTGTGACAAAATGGGTGTGTTTCATGCCCAACCACACTCTGGTCCAAAAATTCTATTCAAAATAATATTAATAACATAAACTATCACTCTTTCCATCTGCTCTTCACATTTTTTCTCTTACACAGTTAAACAGCATCTACAGCATTCAATTCATCAAACCTAATCATGTCAGGACTTTTACAAACATTTTTTTAAAAAAAGATCTAATGCTATCATGATTTCAACAAAGCATTCTCTTCAAATATGTACAGTGTGAAAACAAGAGCAAATTGCCATTGAAAGAGTAATAGACTGAATTCTCTGCCTCCAACAAGTTGCGCTGTAACATGGAAAGGACCTGATATCACCATGAGAAGAAAAAGACAAAAATGAAAATAGGCCAACACAGTTATCCTCAAGATGGAAAACAAAAATTATCTTGTAATGATAAGAACATTTATTGTAGAACAATGGACTTCCAAAAATAATTATTTCTGGAAGTTGGGAAGCATATCATTCATAAAGTACAATATTAGTACCCCCTATTTTCTCTTAACCCAATCAATGCTGTCAAGATCCCGATACTGCAGAGGATTTTATGGGCATGTTATTCTCGATGATAATGACATTTTTCACCACTGCTGCTGTTAATGTTATGTTTTTGAGAAATGTTGACAACTTGGGATGCATAATCAGGAAACTGAACAAAAACTAAGCAATGAATAATGGAAAGAGTGCAGAATTCTTTTTTGTTTTCTGCTAAAAGCTTCAAATCCCCTGCAACTTCATTTGAAAGACTGACAAAGAGCTGAGAATACCAAAGAGATCAGAAATTTGATCACAGTGAAATATTTTCCAGCAGACCTTTGCCTCAAAACAAGTATAGTTTGCCAATATTTTCATGAGTTCAAACAGAAAAATATAATTGAGCTGATGACAGATAACAAAAATCTTTACAACAACATGCTATGAACATCCCACATCACAAAACAGGCATACTGTTGTAATGTTACTAAGGACAAAGGGAATTGTGACAAAGCATTATGTTAGAGTTATGAATGGAATAAAGGCAAATGTGGTACATTCTAATATTTCGGGCTTACTGTTCAAGGGCTTGGGATAAAGTTGCCCTCAGTGATTTATATGATTATGAAGTATGATTAAACTGCAATCCTTCACACGAAAACTACCACTGATTCTCTCTCTCTGGTTACAATCTTAACACTCTGGGAACAAAAATCTTACATGTTTACAATAATGCTCTGTTGGAATCTGCAATACAAAACTTAAATTCCAGTGCAACTGCACAAGCAGTCAACAGTATGCTTTTTTTTAACAACGGAGACAACAGTGTGCTATTTTACAAGAGAAGACCAGCTTAGGAGTAAAATGCACAACACACATGCATGACACACATTCCTGATGTAGGCTTCTGTTCTTCATAAGTCCTTTTGTTTTACACATGCAGCACTGACATGGTATCTGTATGAAAATTTTACCAGTCCAACCTGTCATGACCCATAATTATGGGTCACATGTGAAGCTGTATTAATATGGAGTAAAACTCTAAGTTTGACTCCACTGATATCAGTGAGCTGCTGAACAATTCATTCTACCTCTGCATTAATATCAGGCCAATATTAATTTACGGACTGCCGAAGAGGTTACGACATAAGGAGTTGTCACGTATTCGGGGTTTAGTTTTGGGGGAAAAAACAAATCTCCAAATGGCATAACATTTATGAAAAGTTATGTCCTGAACCAGAAAATTACTAACCTAAAAGTGAAATTTCTGGGATCCTGACATCTCTGTGAACAGATCTGATGAAAAAGGGTTATCCTAATGCTAACATGCTAATCATATGACAATAAGTTTGAGAATTAACTTTTTAGTCTTTAGATTGTTAGTTTCATGCATCAGAGTCGAGCTGAATTCAAAATTGGAACAGATAACTAGGTAGGTTAAGGATTAAAGACTTAGTTTATGTTTGGGGATGAGGATGGGATAAAACAAGAGCAAAGAGATGAAAGTAATCAAGAGATCATTTTTGTTCACTGTAAAAAAATTTTCATCTACACTTTTCTGTCTGTGAGACTGAGCAAACTGTGCTTAAAACAATTGAATAAAGAAACCTGCACTGAATGTTCCAGATTTTGCTTACTCCTTCAGATTTCATGGCAGGCAACAATGGCATTTAGCACTGCTTCATGGGGGTTCTGTAATGTCTGGGAAACGTGGCTTATCTAGTCCAAATATAGGTCTTGGACACTTTAGACATTAAATAAACCTAAACATGACACCCCTATAGATACCAAGACTACACACTCTCAAAAATTTGAGCTAGAAACTCCAAAACACTCAAAACATCATCTTTTCATTGTTGTGACAATGTTAAAACTTCTAAGTTTCTGTCGCCGACACCACTACTGCCAATCATGTTGGAAAGATAAACAATGTACTATGAAAAGAATGTTGCTCAAATCAGAAAATATCGTAACATCCTACTGCATAAGCAGCAATAGCCATATTGACTGCTGGTGAATTATTTCAAGTTTCATAAATGTAAACATTCATGCATCTAAAATCACAACACACAAATCATACACACAAAAGTACAAAAATAACCATCTGATCACATTTTAACTTCATGTTTATGACACATACAACACTGCAACAGATATATTACCGCAATGTGATGCTAAGAACGATAGATTTTTATTACATCCACAATGACTTGTCGACAAATTGGGCATAATCCTTTTTCGTTACGAATTGTCACTGCACAGTCAAAACACAAACACATGTGTCCGCATGTGTAGAGTACACAATTTATGGAACGCTCCCAGCACACTTTGCAGTCGGTGGCCCCATCTTCCGGTGGCCCTTGCATAGTAGGAGAGAGAGGGGTGGCAGGGAGAGATACAGGGTGTGGGGAGATGCGATGCCCATCATTGCATTCCTGGGCCGATGACAAGCAAGAAACGGGAACACTGTTACTCCGTAACACATGGGCTGGCATGGAGGCGGGTCCCCCACCACCTGCAGGAGGCATGGCTACGGTAAGACCAGCATTACCATAAGCTGCACCACCAAAACCAGCTCCAGCTGCGCTACCACCAGCCGGGACGTTATTGTAATTGGTCAGAGACTGTGAGCGGGCTAAGCGACCTTGAACTGGGGTCATCGTGGCACCTGGGTAAAGACATTAATATAATTGTATGCATAACAAATATACACACAAATGATTGACAAAATATATGTTAGACTTCTCTTATATCAATACCATTTCCTGTCATCAAGATATAAATTTATTATTTAGTCTGTTAGTACATGTTAAGTAAGTGTGCCAATCTCATGTTGCAAGAAAGAAACTATTTGTCCTTTTGTACAACAATATACACATTATGAATTATGGTACTAGCAGTTTTCTGTCCAGATGAAGTTGCCAATCTCTATCCACCAGTTTGCTACTTTGTAACAGTAAAAACAATTACAACAACCACTGGCTACAAGACCATAAGGACACGGGATCAGTTTCCTCTAAAATCATGTCTTGCATATTTTGGAAAACCACAAACATGCAATTGGCATTTCCCAAGCATCTGTAACATTGATACCTTGCATTAGGCAGTGAAACTTTCCATCTTAATTCAAATGACCATGGCTGGAAAATAGAGTGCAGAATGTTCCTTTTACAGAGCTGAAAAGTTGCTTAATGATCTGGCCTGCTACAGCAAATATATAGTGAAATTTGTGAATGGCTCTATCTTTATACCGTCACTGATATGGTGCTATCTGCCTCTAGGTTACACCAAGGATGTCCTGCTCACCTCAAGTGCAGGCAGTTGTATTGTCCTCTGTAACAGTACAGACGAGCAACTTGAGGCTTGCGTCACATCTGTGATATGGCATAAAGGCAGGTAGTGCTTATGCCCTTACTTCATACTAAAGACAGTATGAACATGCTAAAATTGAACTCTTGTTGCTATTATTTTATACAGTAACAATAGCTACCAAATAAATGTATCGAACAAAATGGGACTAAGTTAGCTGCATCTCTCACCAAGTACTCTGATTTTCTGGATATTGCCATACACATCAAAGAAGGCCCACAGTGGAAGAGTTCTGTCTACATGCATCAAGGTGACTGGAGCCTGGTTGTTCCGAGCATATCTCACCTCACCTGCAGAACAACAAATATAAATAACTTGTCAAAAAGCCCCCACAAATTTGTGGACATATTCATATGAGGCTAACAACCAAACCACATCTACACACTTTTAAACTGTTCCTCTTTGAGTTATTTTAGTGTTTAAACACATCATTGTAAGTAAACATAATGCACAAGTTGAGGAAAAAACAAACACACTAAACAGTTCTTTTTGATGCAACCCCTCTTGAAAATGAACATCAAATTTGAGAAGGTTGGCCACACAGCTTCAACTTGGCTGCAGATAGCACAACAGTAGTGACATCATGAGCATGGACACCAGTTTAATAAATGGAGCAGGTCATTTTGATGTGAGAAAAACCATTCTCTATAAATTCTGATTCATGATGGACACTGCTGCTGACCAAATAAGCACCATCCATACAGAATTTACGATTTTACATAGCAAATTTGAATGAAATCGATGTAGGGATAAACCCACACAGCGCATTACAAAACGACACCAGTATTTTTATTGTTGATGTGCTTTCCAGAATCTTTTCCAGTATGCAAGACAGAGTTGCAACACCACTGGTGGTGATGGCAGTGTGCCAGGATTGTACAGAATTTTCAAAACAGAAAGTGAGCATTTTTAGTACTTTCCTCTAATATGATGCATACAGGCAAAATTGATTTCATCCACATTTTGGAGAAACAATATAAAGAATATCACCACGTTGTCAAGTGACACTGACAGTGATCTGCAATGTGTGGAGGAAAATTATTAATGCATGTTTTCAAGGAAATATAAAGATTCACAATATAGCTGTATAATTCACTTTATGATATTTTCATTTTTACACTGCCAACATCATTACTAATTCACAGTGATTGAAATGATGTCCTTAGATACTGTTATGGATCTGAGGCTAAAACATCAGTATTTAAAATCTTTTATTAAGATCAAGAATTTTCAAGGACAAAAAAAAAAANAAAAAACCAAACCAGTTTGAATCCTGTGTACAACATTTTTAAATCTAGTCTTAAGAAAGAATTCTGACAATACACCATCTTGGATGGTAAATCTTTCCAAAAGCACTGTCTCTGGCTAGAAGAATGAAATCTTTATACAGTGTAACTCTAAATAACTTTGCTGCATTGTACTGCTGTATGAGTTGTGACATTTGCAGGCAAAAAACAAGATACAGAATTAGGAAGCAGCTTTTCTGATCCAGGGGCCACTTGAGCTTGAGCTCTTCCGCCTGTCAGGAGCTAAAACAACTATCAAAGCTACACACATACTTTCAACTCTCTGAAGATTTGAAGTTCCAGTATAGGTCATGACGTTACAGCAGCACATCAAGGCAAAAAGGGCACGCATGCCTCAGCAGACTCAAAATACACACAGAGAGAAACGCTGTGCCTTCAGGCGTGTCATCATTCTTCAACATGATAATTATCTGGGACATGGGTCGGAATAATTGTTGGGAGGTCTGTTGTTTTCAGTGGAGTTGGAGAAGGAAGGAAATGTGTCAGCAATTACAAAACTTGCCTGCACCGTGGCACAAAACCTAGAAAGTGCATTCAGATACAAATTCAGAGCACATGGCTGTGACATGGAAACTATTTTGCTGAACTCAAAAAGAGGATGGTATAGATGAAAGTAGTACTGTTCATGGCATACTTTTTTTTGAGAGGCTTACATGCAAAAAGAGGCGTGCAGTTTGCCATAGCTTTGAAGTCTAACAACAACCTCGTCACTGAAATTTGAAGTCATAAAAACACCCTCTGAATATTTTGGAAGTTAACACTTAGTACAGCTGAGGCATCACATTAAAACCTTGCCCTGTCACATAAATAACTGCTTGAATTTGATTAGGATTTTACAGTGTTTCAGCATGATTTTGGCTATACTGCATCTTTCTGGTTGTAATAGTATATATCTGGATACAATCTGCACCTACCATCTTCTGAGATGAAAAAACTGAGTTCATCCCCAACTTCAGGGTTGGGACAGACATCCTTGTTGACCACCCAGTACTCCAGCCGGTCGAGGAGCAGGTCAGAGTCATCAGGCAAGGTGTTTGGGTCAACCGTTGCTGGATCACAGGCTGTAAGACCAAATCCCAATCCACCGATGTATGATCTGTCTATACCCATTACCTGAAAAATATGCAAAATATATATACCATATGTCGCAAAAAAAAAACAAAAAACGTTACCCACCAAAAACGTAATAACTCCCACAACTTTTTATGAAATTACATGAAACATTATAATATGTTTAAATGAAACACAATCGTAGAACGTTTTAATAAAATGTATTGGGAATTGTTGCCTTTATGACATTTTCAAAAAAAAAGACCTCAAATTCAAAAAATGACACAAATTTGTGAATCATCAGAAAATCAGCACAAAACCCCCACAGAAAAAAGTCGACGGGATTCAGATCTGGGCTGTGGGGGGACCATTCCACTGGTGTTCGAAGGTTGATCAGTCTGTCATCAAATTTTTTTTTGAGCCGTATAGGGCGTAGCCCCATCCTGTTGAAACCACTGCCTGTGTCACTGAAATGCTCTCCTTTGGCCCCCACAGAAAAAAGTCGAGGGGATTCAGGTTATATTTCAAAATGACATAAAATTCGTAATGTACTGCACATTTTAATGAAATTTTGATAAATGGTAGATCTTTGGACATATTTTAAGTGTACAAAATTTCAAGCCATTTTCTAATATTTGTAGGAGATATTAGGGATTTGGTGGGTATCATTTTTTATTTTTGTGACTCCCTGTATGATGTACCATACAAGATATTTTATCCATGTATAATGACAGAGGTCCCCACCGATGCCATAACAACAATGAAGTTCTAGGTAGTAGACTGTGTCTATGGTAGAGATCCCCATGGCTGTACAGTAACATCTATTGATGAGCAATAGAACCTTGATTATAAGCATGCCCTTGGAGCATAAAAAAATGTGTGTCTTTCACAGTGTTTCCTCCAGGTCATATGAGACTGGGGCAACATTTCTTCTGTCATAAACTTGGGTAGGGGATTTGTTAATTTTGAGGGGGATTTCAGATTGTTCTCAAATTTTTGTCAGCGTCTGTGCAGAAAATGAAGGGGGATTAGTGCACGTTCAATAAAATTTTGAGGGGAATTTTGAAATTTAAGCGGTTAATCGTACATTCACACCATCTGGAGAAAACACTGTTATTATCGAGGTATACTTAATATCCTGGTTCACCAGAACAATGAATATGACAGAGAAATAATGAATCTATACATGTGAAATTCATACTTAATAACAAAGTATACAACATGTAACAACAAAGTATACCCATTAAATGAGCACTTAATATCAAGGTTCCACTGTATTATGAAATGTGTTCCCATAAAATGAGCTACTATCTAAATAATTATGAAATGGGTGCCATGGATTTACAACAGAGGTTCTTATCTATGTTTAATGACTGGAGTCCTGTGCATATATATGACATGCCTTCCAATCTGTTTATAATCACGCAGGGTAGCCAATTAGCCAGCCCAGGGCATAAGAAAAACCCATGGAAACATATAATAATAAATAGACACAGAACAAAAAATAACAAGTCTGAGCATTCTGCAAGTCAGCATATTCCCCATCATTAAGGAATGTGTCTTATAGGGATAGTTTCTAAGGTAAAATCCTCGCCTACCTTACATCATTACAATAATATATTACCACTGGCAGCATGGCCATGTGGTTTGTGAGTTGTATTCAGAAACTGAAGGCTGTCAAGTCTAAGGTTTGGGTGTTTGACTCGTGGCCTGGGCAGTTTACACTGTGGTAACCTTGGAATAGACACTTCACCCCCTTTCCGCACTCCACTCATGTGTAAATAAGTACCTGGCTTTAGAGCTGGGAGGATTAGGGGCGCCACACCACAAGCTACCAGCAATGACTTTGTGTCTGTTTCATTTGTAATGAAATGTATTTATATGTATGATATGTATTCTTTTATGTGTTTATAATTATGACTGAGACATATAACACTGTATGGCATTGTAAACCAATTTCCTTACAGGGTCAATAAAAGTCTATTTTCATTTTTTAAAAACTGTACCTTAGTGTTATAATACTAGACAGGTGGCAGTGATATTTACAACCTACACTATTGTCAAATTGATAAATCATGAAAGGTCACATTCATGACGAATCCTCAAAGAGGCCATAGCCCTGATACAAAACTGATGTGCAGTATTTTCCGAGAAAGGCTAGGTTGTTTTTGCCGGAAGTTTGTTTTCTATGTAATAACATTTCAAGAGATATTTTTGGCAGGAACCTTTGCATGTAATTTTCTGCAGAGGCACCATATAAGATTCAAGGTGTTCAACATATTCACCTCTGGAATAACCACAAACACATGGACTAAATGCTCCTGCTGATGAAAACCTGTCTTATCACCAATGATGATAATAGCAACACATCTTACTCTGCTTTATCACCATCCACATAACTGCAACTTCTTTCTTAATCAGAACAGCTGTCTGACAACAGAACACGGTACTGTACCACATAACCACTTTTATCATGTTCCCAACTAGATACAATAAAGTGGATTCCACAGTCATCTTTATGCATTAATGTTATACTTGCATTTCCTGGAAGGTGTATCGCCATGTTCCATTTGCTAGACCTGTCTCTATGTTTTTACATGTGTCAATATTTGAATGATGCACACCATGCCAGTTCAGCAACTGTACACAATTTGCACAGTACTATTATATGGTAATGTCTAAACTGTGCTGAGATTTTGGCCTGTGCCCCACTTTTTGCTTCTCCCACAGAACTCAACTTATATCTCATACAGTGCTACTGCATACAGAGGATGATAAGCTGGGTTGTAGAGAATGGAGAAAGGAGAACTGAAAGCTGTTTGATAAGAGCTGCAATAGTGACTTTTCTTCTTCTGCAATCCCCGTCATGCCTTCAAGTTTGCTCTATTAGTGAAGCTGACAGCCCTCTGCAGGCCCGAGAGGGTCCCCCACAGCCTGGTACTGACATCAGGTACTTTTGGTCAATCTCTCAGGGAGTTCTAACTCCAGATGTGTGACTTATTTTGGAAATCATCTGGAACTATGATTCGTATTAATAATGATGGTTATTTCCAAATGATCTGACATGGCTGACAACAGGTCTTTCCTCCCAATGGTTCTCACAATTTGAAGACTCTCAAGTCTAAAGTTTGTGGGCTCTATTCCCAAGTTGGATGGTTTGTGCAGTAGTGCGTTTGGGAAAGACACTTGGCTGCATTTTACCCCACACACTAAGGTGTAAATGAGCACCTGGTTTTAGCACTTTGCGGGGTGTGGGGAGCACTGGGGCACCAGGATGCTGCACTGTGTGACCAGCAATGACTTTTTTATGGATTTCATTTATAATATGTTATGAATGAGATGTATAACACTGTACAGCACTGTAAGAGAGCTTCCTTGCCGGATAAATCAAACAGTCCTATTTTCTTTCTCATAGTGTATGGTTTAGCGTATGGCAATTACAGATCTTCACATGTTTCTCCTGCCTTGATGTACTGTATACAAATCTTCTGAAATTTTTTTTCTGTCAATATCACTCAGTGAACACAGAAACAGTCAGTTTCTTAACTTCTTCAGGGCCACCTCATCTTGTTCAAATTTTAAGGAATGCATGTAGGACTAGTACAGAGATATTAATCTGGGTCTGAAAGGCTTGTTCAAGGGAACAATGATTTCAACACATGTTTTCAAAGTATTCATGCTCCATTATAATTCTACCACTATGTCATTCACCCAAGGGACTTGAAACTACTATCCTCTGTTGTTGTCTGCAGAACTCTAGTAACATTTCTCTAGTCTAACTCAAAAATGTTTGTGCCTTACCTGAATGACTATTGTCTCACCAAAGCGCACAGGTCTGGCAGTGAAGACGAAGGCATTGCAGTACTCCTCTCGCAGTCTGACTGCTATGGTACGATCAGCGCCCACTCTGACATTCCTCCCGAGTAGATGGTGAAGATGGAGTGGATTCAGGTTGATGCCTGCGTGCCAGTTTATCATGGGGGAAGGAGGGCTAGCTGCTGTTGGGGAGCTGGGAGTGTCATTCATTGACATGGACTGGAAGGTGAAGAGATCACTCTCTGCTGGTTGAGGGCTGGCGTCAAACTGGGAGGCATTGAGGGGAAGTTCAATTTCTGTGGACAAGAGAGCAAAATTAATTTAACGACAAACCGGCAGTTGGGCATTTAGTTACAGACCTGACATCAAAATATGAGGAATCCAAAAGTAGTTCAATAAATGAGGAAACAACTTAATGACACACCCGGGGAGGAAGGAGTGTCAGATAGTAGGGGAGGGAGATAGAACAAAAGAATGAAGGTCAGTAAAAGTGGAACGCGCTTTAAGAGAAACAGACATACCACACGGCTAAATTTCAAGGTTTTTGACAAAATGGCTTATGTTGGTTTTCTTGCCAAAATTATTTTCTTGCATATTCATGTGTATACTCAACTCACATCTTGATAGATATTTTTTTTGCAAACTTGCGAATACCCTCCATATATTTACAGAAATTAAGACAATAATTTTGTTGAAAACCAACCACTCAGTTTTTTTTGTTTTGTTTTTTTTTTTCTCAAGAGCAGTTTTGGCAAAGATAAGCCGTTTTGTCGGAAGATGTGAGAAATGCCTTGTCTAGACAGGAACAAATTATGAAATTCTGCTGAGTAATCTCATCCCGCCCATGTTTCCTTGGAGGCCAGTGCCAACATTCAAAAAAATGACAGTTATTTCATATCCTGGCTTATGAGAACAGACCAGCTCCCATTCCCCAAATCATGCTGGCACAGTGCAGTGCAGTTTAGTTCAATGACCTGATTGACAGGTTAATACAAGATGGAAACGGAGCAATTTGTTACAGAAATGGGGAGTGAGCCGACACAAACAGATGCTCACACAGTGTAGGGTAAATGGTGAAGTGCTCGTGAAGACAAATGCAGAGGGAAAATGGAGGAAAGAAAGGAACTGATAGGGCGGGAATCGAACCCGCCTCCTCTGCGTCGGCACCTCGCCGTCAGCTCAGAACCAGGTAAACGTCTATACACAACCACGCCTATACTGTGGGAGCAACGGATTGACTGTTTATCAAAGAAAAGGATAAGCAGAAGCAAATAAAGTCGAATGCCAAAGGTTTCGTTTCTAGATCCTATTTTACATGAAACACATACAGTCGCACGCACTT
The DNA here is from genome assembly GCA_033807755.1 of Ellobium chinense. NCBI lineage: Eukaryota > Metazoa > Mollusca > Gastropoda > Ellobiida > Ellobiidae > Ellobium > Ellobium chinense. Next base: position 4,102,409 of record JAWQUT010000002.1, on the reverse strand, counting down.
TACTTACTCAAATTCAAGTGGCAATATATGCATAATTCTTGCGTTAATTAACGCAATGAAGTAACCATGGGAAACTCCCAAGACATTACACTGCACCAATTAATGCCAGGATCATGCACATGATCACCCGATCCTTAAATTTCTGTCACCCTTGTCAACCCTGGTTTTGTGCCACCAAAAATTCTTAGTTCGTAACAGTAATGAGTACGACTAAAACTCGATTTCAAATGAAAAAAAAAATGTTCAGTATCGAGAGCACACTAGTGTAACTGTAAAAGTGACAGTCCTGTATCGTAATTGCTGGAAATATCTCAATGGCTACCTCATGGGTAGCTTTCTCGAAGTCAAGATGAATAGCTGTCAATATCGCAGCTAGTTTCTTGGCTTAGTTCTTTCAGATATAAAAGAATCTTCTTGTACAAGTCCTTTGACGGCAGAGGAAGATTATTTGGTAACACATAATCGAATAATTATCAGCCGAATACAGTATTCGATAACGTTGGCATAAAACCGAGGTGGCCCAAAACTATGGCCTTCGGATGCATAATGGCGCAAAACCAATGCAACCGCGGCCACATGGAACTAACCCATACTTACGAATATAAAATGTTCGAGTTTGTGAGTAAAACTTCACAGGTCACAGAACCTGAGAAGTACAACGATTATGCTGGTTTTTCGAGTTCTTGAGGTTTGCGGTCGCTGGGTTCTAGCGTATTTCTCCTCCCGAGGAAAGAACAGGAAGGGAAAATAGAACAGTTCTGAGTCACGACCCTACGGCTATTAAAACCCTCTAGTGCCCAGGCATGGAATTACTGGTAGGTAAATTCTGAAAATTTACGTACACACGTCAAATGCCACTCAAAATACATATAAAACATTGATTTTGAACAATTTCAATATGTAATAGGTAAAAAAAATTGGGTCAAATTTGGACCTCCGGGCACTGAAACATCCGTGCCATATTTGGACCACTGGGTTGTGTGGGTTGCCAAATATGGACCAGTGGGCACTAGAGGGTTAAGATCATAAACAAATATTGAACTTCGAGATGACAATTAAAACTCCATTGTCTAGTTCTCCTTCAGTAACTCCCACCCACGCACCGTCCCTCAACTGATCTAAAATTCGGAAAAAGGAGTGGTTTGGGGAGGGGGGGAGGGGGTCACTGTAATTCACTATGTCAACTATTTTATCTCCTCCTCCCAACCACTGCTCCGAACGACTCAAACCCATCCTCACCCCTATTACGGACACCAAACCCCCAGTCCCATTACCTTCCTGGTTTTTAAGTGGGCTGATCACAGTGACGTGGTAAATGGTGTTATAAACACGAATACATAACGCGTGTATCTGCCTTTGATCCATGTATCCTAAGGTGAGTTTCCTTCGGTATGCGTTTCATTCTAAATCCAAACCGCTTAAGAGGGTTTACTTGAATGAGGCGGATCAATTTAAAAAGAAATAAAAAATCCTGCCCAAACTCTCACACCAAACTTGCCTAACTCTCGATCGGTCCCCAGACAGATGTTAAATAAGTACAAAGTACAGCAGTATCTAACAACCTTGAAGGTGATTCGGAAATTCGAGGTCCTGAGATTAATATAGAAAAATAGAACAACAAACTGAAGCTTTGCAACGAGCAGGCGAGGACGTCGAATACGCGAGGTCTGAGTATGTGAGGTTCTGTTCTAGACAACAATGGAACACATATGGAAATCTTTTTTACATTTACGATAAGCGCAAGTGCTGGCGAGTCATACGTCTTAACAATAGGGTGTTCCTATCCTAAGTAAACTTCCTTACCACTTGACGGTATTCAGAGAGTCTTACCTGCACGGTTAGTAAAATAGTAGACAATGAAAAAGCTCAAGGAAAGAAAGAGAAAAAGAAAGGTGTATATACCTGATCTATGCCGGTGGCCTTTTCCCAAAGACTGTGAAGCAAACAATTCCACTCAAGCGGTGGATTTCACAACACGTCCGGCTCCGGCGTGTGTAAGCTGGGCCTATTTCACAATGTATCTATATGTGTGTCATCACTGAGGGGAAATCTAGGTGCGCAATATAGAAGGCCTGGGTCACATCTCCCATGATAAGACTTAAGGGAACATTAAAGTGTGTCCGGGAACAATGAAATCAAGAGGGTCTAGTCTACAGGGATGTATGTCATTGCCACTTCTTCTTCGTTCAAATTTTAACGTACCCTCCGAAGAAAAAATCCGGATGAGGGGTCCCAACAGATGACAGAATTATTGACTGCTTGTATATTTCATGTTCAGGACTAAACATCATATTTATCCACTTGAATGGCGAAAGAAATATCACAGCAAAAATATAGAAATGTGTTGTCGACAAGGCCACTCTAAACGGCTGCCTTCAATAGAGGGGATCACGTTCGCTTTCATTCTCAAACATACTGCCTACTCAAAAACGAAAAACAAGTCTCTAAACACAGCCTAGAGGCGGGAGACTGGGGGTGGGAGGAAAGAGGGGACTAGGAGCTTTTCCCCACATAATCAAAACACAAGTATACGATAAAAGTGAACTGTATTTTAATACATTCAGCGCAAGCTCAAGCCTTTGACTCGCCTCCAATCAAAGGGCGCAGCCACGCCGCATACAACGCATAAATGTTCTTGATCTCTGACTAAGTAAATTTGAAAACAAAATTAATTCAACGATCCTGTTCAGATTAGGTCAATGTGGCAAGGATTATTTTGCTGTTCAGCCTGTTAAGACGTCTTAAAAATCAACAGCTCATCAACTAAGTGGACTCAGTGCACAAGGGTTCCATGTCCTCTTGGTATAATCCTGAGACTCTCCAACAGTATACTTGGATTAGTATAAAGGGCAGGGACAGGGAAAAGAAAGCACCTGTTGGAGAGTCATTGGACACTTTCTGTTCTCTCTTTCTTCCCTGAAACCCTCTCTAACTCTGACCTTAATCCTTATCCAATGTATGTCCTACCCGGGCATACCGTGCGACAGGCAGCACGATTTTATTAAAAGGACATAGGCCACTTGCGAATGAGGTGACGAGTGGCTTGACTCCCTATGGATCAGCTGGTATTTGTCTGAGACCTTGACCTAAAAGATAAGAGATACACAACAAGGTAATGTACTGTCGTACCACACTGGCGTTGCAAAGATTACATGGGGGAAAAAGCATCTCACTGGACACCTCTCCCCCCGCTCCCATCCGAGATAAGCTCTCTTTTTCTGCCCCGGGGCATTTTCAATGAAAATACAGTCAACTGCTTGCCATTTCACGGCGGTTCCAGGGAAAGAGAATATGCGAACAAACATCCCTGATTCGGGTTGGCCTATATGTTTAAGCGCTGGTCACAAAAACAAATTATTTCGTTCGTCCCATGTCCAGTATTTCAACAATTTAATATTTTTGTGACGTGTCGTAAGGAGCGAACTGGTCTACTTTGCCGCGGAGACCCACATGATCTCGGCTTACAGTCACGGTTCGTTTGTATGGGGAAAAAAACACAACTTGCCTGACAGTCCAAGAAATCAATCCAGGGAAGACAACTACGACAGAATGATCAGCGCCATTCAAGAATTAAGCTGTCGAAGTATCCAGTCAGATCCAAACAGAAGCACAGCAATAAATTGCAGTAACCCTCCTGATATGATGGTCTTATAATCTAGTCCTGTGAATGAGGTACGGACAACCGGCAAATGTACCTAACGGAAGAGTGAACAGAACACACAAATAGGCCTTAGCCCGCTATCAACACCCCTGCTCGTTCGTGTCTCAGTGTACTTTTTTTAGACAAGACTTCGACACGGTAGTCAATCATGTATACCCGACCTTCCACCAAGCCAGTAACCCGCACTGCTGGTTCCTCATTCGGTTTTCCCCATAGTCTATCTCTAAACAGGATATATGCCAACTTCGACAGAGTATGGTTTAGTAAAATTATGCCCTGACGACAATGATTCTATAAAATGGCATCAGGTGCTAGTGCTACTCCTTCCTAGAAAGCTGGCTGGGAGGGGTGGAGGGGGATAAACATACAATGTCCCTTCTTTCTCCAATTGTTTCTTTTCGAATACAACTGAACTGAACTTTATTTCCAGACTGCAATATAATTATGCAAAAATGTGGAAAGTAAATAAGAAAGCAAAGCAAAATCGTTTAGGAGAGAGGAGGGAAAGTACATGGGACTACAACGAGAAGAACAGCTCGGTCTTACCTACTCCAGTAAACTATCTAGTCTAGTGGGCACAAGAAACTCGCTCTGGAAAATTTCTCAAACAATGTTTTTCTTTTATAACATGACAGAATTCAAACAAGACACCCTGGAGCTGAATGTTCCATATTGCCCTTTAATTTTGTGAACTCAGAGCTCCAGCCACTGCCCAGGGTTCCGCATTGCAGATGGCCCTGCGCCCCGAGGACAAGTAAACAATAATGGAGATGAGAGAGAAAGAGAAAGAGAGAGAGAGAGAGAGAGAGAGGAGAGCGAGAGAGAGAAGAGAGCGAGAGAAGGAGTGGGAATGAGCTGGACCAAAGGTAATTTTTACTGTTAAACTTTCTCTAGACAAGAGTTGACCCCAGTCACGAACTTCTTACAGTGTGAAACGCGCCCCGCATCATTTCGTGCCACGGCTCCGCGGACCTTAAGTCCATCCCTGGCTCCAATCCCTGGTTCTCCTTGAACACCAACACCACCCTCCTATTCGACTTCCTCAGACAGACACGACGACCTCCGAAACAGGCTTCAGTTTTTGGGGACAGTGAATTAAACCAAAGAAGGAAGCAAAGCACTAGGAGAAGAACATCAGTATTACATGAATGAGTTCAACCGTTCGACTCAATCATCCCAACCACAAGTCCACAAATGCTTCCCCTTCCGTCCCCATAGCCCCGCCAGCAACTAGGCCAATGTGATTTCGAAATCAAACCTGGCGTGTCTCGATCCAACGCTTATTTAGTGGTAGATTCATTTTATGCTTTTATGATCCGTCTATGAATATCATGTGTTTTTGCACGATTTTATTGAAGACATGACATGAGTTTCAAGCGACACACAAATGAAGCGAACTGTCTCGCCGCTGGTAGCAATGGACCGGCACGAAAATGAACATATTTTTTAAGCAAATAACTGTTCAATGTCCGATTTTCGGTAGGAATCATTTACTTGTTTTTCATGCACTCGAGGGCGGTTGGAATAACACCACTGCTATAGTTCCACACTTGTCAAAACTTACAAACAACGAATGAACGTGAAGAATATAGGCTGACCTGAAACGCTCTTATCAGTTCATGAGAGCATAAATGAATTTACAACATCCACCTTTCATAATACATTGATATGCGCTGTACGGTTTATGAGTCATGCTCAGAAACTGAAGACTGTCATGTCTAGGGTTTGTGTGTTTGACACATGGGTTGGGCGCTTTCGGTTGTAGTTTCATTGGGAAGGACATTTCACTCCCCTTTCTCCAACCGACTGAGAGGTAAAATTAGTGCCTGACTTTAGACTAAGTTGAGATGGGGGAGGTGGAAGGAGCAAACCTGGACCCTGCACTGCCAACGATCAGCAATTACTTTCTTATATGTTTCATTTGCAATATTATGTATCTACATGTATGATGTACTGTTCCCTCCCTGTATTATGGATCAGATGCATTATATTGTATGGCACAATAAGCCAATTTTCCTAGAGCCAAATTAAAGTTCTAGTTTCATTTTTTTTCTCATTTTTTTATTTTTCATATTTTCGAAGCCAATGTCTCTTTCAGTGGCTGCTGAAAGAAATCTGTTAGACGCGGTCACATCCAGGCTGTGAACTGGTTGGAGGTTATATTTGCTTGGGGTCCAAGATCATGGAAAATTATTTTGTACTGAAACAAACTAGTATCACGATCTCATTCAGAACAAAGTTTTAGAGGTAAAAAGAGTTAGGAAGTGGTCGAAAACGGAAATGCTGGCAAAACACCAATCTCNCCCCCCCTCCCCCCACACACACACCAGGTTAACAAAATTTAAACAGAAAGAAAACGGACTAAAAGAACGTTTAGAAAATACAAACAGGAAACATGATATTAAAGAATCTTCAGGAGAACATCAAAATACAAATAAATGATGCGTAAGGGATTTTTTTTTCTATATTCTGCAGCCCAACGGAGTCGGCGCTCGTTTTGCTCGGCCCTGAGTTCTTTGATGATTTCTGTTTGCGTGTGGTTTTCACCACTGTTGTTTTATGATCATCATTTTAGCAGCAGACACATTTACGTGAGAGAAAGAAAATTAAATACAATATATGAATGAGAAATGATAAAATCAATCCCCGCGCCCCCCTCCCCCACTCTCGTATAATGGCAGGAGGGGTGAGGGGGGAGAGACCAACCAAAACGAGAAGCCCTGTTTGCTCAATGCATTTCTCTTGTCGTTCAGCTCTGCGTTATCCTCTTAATACAGCCATGTATCTTTATTATAGCTATTTGGAGCAAGAACACTGGATCTAACAAGAGTCTGGATTTAGGTTTCTATAGTTATTTGAAGAAACAGCGAGAGAGGAGGGAGGGGGTGGTTGATCAGGTAAATTTGAGGGTCACGAACCGTCTATGGATGTCACAATGACGGCGCGAACAATAAACAAACTTAACAGAAATCTCGCAACGGGTAAAATGAGGCAGAAACACATAGGCTCAAATCGTGTGCATCAGTTGTAATTCTCTCTCTCCCAGCTCTCAACGACTAGCAAGTTTCACATCTACAACCTACAAGTTCTGAGGCCTTCAAGTACGAGATTTATGAGCCCAAAACAAAACGCTGACACCGCACGGAAGAAGCACAACTACTCATCTTTTGCCCCATCTGCAATTGCTTTTTCATCTGAGAAAGCTGGATGGAAATTAATGAAGCAGAAACACTCCGCGCACTGATTAGTAAACAAAGGCATGCTTTGACACGTTATCGGCCTATTACTCTGTCAGTGTAAACGTGTGGGATCAAAGACAGTGTATATTCGCTAGCTGATAATGCAGGATGTTATTCGCTTTGGTTCAGCTTGCGTGAGTTTCTAAGCATCATTCATACTAGAGAGAGAATCACTGTTAAGGGCAAGGTAAACTTGTGTCATGCATACTCCCACATAATAACAGGGATGCCACTTTTCGTAAAATTCTCTGAAACTTTTGTGGCTTCGCGGAAAATCATGAGGACCTGGTGTCTCTAATCTGAAACTTCTACTTTCAAAGCGCCAAATCATGTTTGATCTCTAAATAAACCTGTCTTAGACAATAAGGAAATAAAGTTATCTCTTTTAAAAATGAAGAGAGAAATCGAAAGCAGACTTGCCAACCCCTGATTATCATGGATCAGGCAGCTGATAAGGCTGTTTTAATAAAACTCATCACATAGTCTAATTTGATTCTTCTAATTAGTCATTCAAACATGTTCTTCGTCAATATAAGAAATTGAGTGTAAACACGAAGGCTAAGATCGGCTGCTTCATAATCTTGTTTCTCGAAGTGCTTGGGTTGTGGTTTGATAAGTGAAAGCTGCATTTGGAAACCCCCTAGGATGCCCTTAAAAGATTTTGCTGCTTAGATCTCTTGCTTTCAATCATGATTCAAACTATCTCCGCAAATCAACGTAAATCTACGTGTTCTGCGAGGTAGACAAGCCGAACCCACACACCGCTCCAGGAAGACGAGCAAGAGCGATGGGCGATTAGCCAGATCTAGTGCTCCCGAAACTAGGCCTACACGGCAATTTCCGCAAAAGAAAGCGTGCATTGGAAAGCGTAATACCGAATTTGTGTGCCTCGTGTGGTTTCCATGCTGCAAATGAGTTTTTCAAAACCAAAATAACCGCTTCGGAATTTACGAATCGCGTTAACTGAGGCCGGAAGTGACCTTTTACATGTATTAATTTTAATCTGTCTAGCCATACGCCGGCCGTACTGAAACGCCTTTGTCTGTTATGAATGCTGATTTTCCCGCACGGCGGCCGTACCGAAACTTCCTATAAAAATTCGGATCTCGGGAATTTACTTCTTCCAAGAGTCGACACAGGTTCTCGGACGGACCTCGGATGGCATTCTCGGATTTCCGAGAATTCTCGGAAGGGTGGCATCCCTGAATAATAATATTCGCCCATTTTCTTATTGTATAACAGATCGTTAAGCCTATGGTACAGTCGACTGCGTTTAATCGCAATCTGGACATTATATCTGCACCCTCTACTTAATCGCAATATTTTCGACACAACAAAACACCGTATTCCTATGTATATTAAGTCACTGGATAACTGCGACTTCTGCTAATCGCAACTTTTTTCATGCTCCAGAGGAGTTGCAATTAAGCGGATCAGACTATGATTTTGACTTTACATGTCAAAGTGGACTTCACACAAGCGATTTCAAAACAAAGGGTTCAGCCCAAAGGATAAATGGTGCGCTGTATGAGATCAGGCTTCACCATGGGGGTTATATCAACACGGGAGCCCGTATCAATACAGATTTTTGCAAGCCCATTACAGCGCCTTATTTTGCAGTGAGTGGGGGAAGAGCGGCGGGGAGGAGGGGGGAGAGAAAGTGAGGGGCGGAGGAGGAGAGAGGGAAAATTATCCTCAGCGTGGCGAGAAAAAAGAAACTGGGCATAGTATGACAGTGTTATCGACTGTCGAGATCTAGGCAGGAAAGAAGTTTATTTTCCCAAATTTCTCATCGTAACTGTGTTTACCGTGGATTCTCTTCCTTCTTTTTCGCTGCTGGGAACTTGCGCATTAACTATGGGATCTCTTACCGTCGTAAGAATTACAATTCGGAACTTGCGCATAAACGAAGGGATCTTTATTCATCGTAAGAATTACAGTAACTTTGCATGTTGGACGCTACTAAATGTGCATTCAGTATCCATGCACTAATGTGATTCTTACTATGGTAAGAAATTCTATCGTTCATGCCCAAACTCTCAATTAACTCTGCATTTTGAACACGTTTAAAGGCGCTTTCGGTACTGATACGTAATCCCATCATTAACTTGCATTCGTTTCTTCTGTGCCCTACAAAACGTTCTAGCGAAAGCCATAGGTGAAGAATTCAGCACCATGTGACAGGATGTGTTGAATAAAGTTTACTTTCTGTACTGTAGACACAGCGGTGCTCTCCACAGACTATAATAGTCAACCTTGAAAATCGCTGGCATAGGCCACAAGGAACCCCTTTCTTCTCCCTTCCCAACTCCCTCCAG
>JAWQUT010000002.1:4060726-4087799 GCA_033807755.1 Ellobium chinense | reverse complement strand
TCATCTAAGTGCAATCAAAAACCTCAGAGTCCCAGGTCCTCGTATGCATCCATTTATTTTACGTGTAACACTTGAAACATAAATCCAAAACTGGCAAGACGATGCAGATGTAAAGTGGAGCTGTAAATCACGATTACGGATTACTTCAGCTAGAGGTAATCGAGTAATGATCGATCACAGGCGCGGGGAGGGGGGGAAGGAGAGGTCATCTAACCTGGACGTTAGAGTCGGTGAATCGAAGGAGTATGGGCCAGGAAAAGGAGGAGAGAAACATACTTTTAATCAGGTAACATGTTCAAGAAGCTTCTTTTTCTCGTAATTTATTAATTTTTCGCCCAGGTAATCGAGTGCTAAAAAGTGGTGATTACTTTCAACCCGTAATTATAGTGTTCGATTACTCTTTGCGCGAAGGTAGAAATGCCGTAGAATAAACTCGCTTGCCTTGTCTTAAATTGTTTAGAAAGGAAGTCAAAGAGAGTTGGGGCTTAGCCAGATAAAGATCAACTGTCGCAGAATTATGGATTCTTTTGTCTTGGGGCGTTAACGTTTTAAAAACATCAAACGGCGCTAAGGTGTTGTCACAAAAAGATATACCAAACCAAGCGTTAATTTTTCTGGGGTTGGGGGGAGGGAGGAGGGGAGGAGAGGGGAGATGTCTCCCAGGTCGCTTAAAAGAAGAACTTAAATGGGATTGAGATGTGACCAGATAACGAAGCGTTCAGCATTTGAGCCTCTTTGTCTTTAGTGGTCCAGATGGATGTTCTCTGAATTCAGTTTCATGGCAATTGAGTGACGAGCAGCTACACAATGATCCAGGTCTTCCGGCGTCCGATCCACACAGCTGGTTTATAACGATAACCTGCAATCCATCGGGTCACAGCCAAACGACACTGCAAAAAGATTTCCTATACAGCGGTTCAAACGAAACCCGCGGGACCAAAGACTTGTGTTCGGTTTAAACAAAGTTTCGTTTGGGATAAAGAAGCCCATAAAGAAGACAATGAACAGGGCTCCATGTTCCCTTTCGGTTTAGCGGTACTTTCGGTTTAACCGTATTCGTTTTAACCACTGTCTACTGCACCTGTAATTTATGAGTTAGTAAGATATTCTCTCAATGCATTCTATAAAATGCTATGTGGTGATGCGACTGCGCTCTACTTTCCCTTTTCATCCTATCTTGTCCAGCCTATTCCTTTCATTCTCATCTTATCCTACCCTGTTATCATCTTATCTATTATATTCAGAATATCATATCTTTATCATTCTTCTCCTATTCAACCACGTCTAATCCTCTCTTCTCTCCTCTCCTCTCTGCTCTCTTCTTCTCTCCTCTCCTCTCTTCTCCTCTCCTCTCTTTTCCTCTCCTATCCTATCTTATCTTGTCCTCTCTTATCCTATCCCAAGCAGCAAGTACGGCACATTTTTGTTCACTGGGAAATATAAACAAAGAAGCCGAAAACGTGTATACAAAAACAGCTCTCCATCGATTCCCAGAGTGATCCAATCAGATGGCAGAAACAAGAACAAAAAAGCACACCTGGTGTACCTGTTAGACCTACCAAGGAAATGCTCCAGATGCACAAAAGAAAACGTAGGGGCGGATCACAGGGGAGGGGAGCATCTTTGCGGCCAACTCTGCGAATATCAGCCACCATGTAAACAGCAAATCTCTGATGCCTTGAAGCGTGTAAACATCTTAATGACGTGTAATTGCTAATGGAACCTGTACCTAATGCAGTTCCTTTCCCACAGCAAGCAGAAGAAAAAGAGAAAGGAAACTCTTAACGTCTGCATCAAAGAACAAAAAAAATACACCGTAAAGATAAGAATCGCTGGCGGGCCTGCTCCGCTGTGTATGTGCCATCAGGAAGAAGATGATAAAAGGAAAGGTTCAGGTTGTAAACGGCTTCAGAAAGCCCAACTGATCTCCTGGCAGACGGCGCTATGTGCCACTTGAACTCGTTTGAGCGAGTGCCATAAAGACGTTCTCCTGAATGCGGCTGATATGCTTCTACTTACAGCCAAGAGATCATGTGTGACCTCATTAAGTTGACCCAACAGCGTTATTGACACTGGCGTTGAAGAGCATATTATAAATCCATGTAAACAGTCCAAACGAAGAATGGAAACAAAAACAATACTATAAACATAATGTTCTGCTTGGGCGGTAGTGCACATCCAATAAATCTCGGTTAGACTTTTTCTGTATAAGCGAAATGAAATCGTATTTCATCTAAACGTAAATTCCGATAAATTCATATGTAAACAAGCTTGAGCCATGCAATAATCTAGCCAGTGGTCTGGAGTTTCATACTGAATTGAAAAACGTAATCAACAAAGCATACAAAAACGTTTCGAAACAGCACCTCTGCTTAGAAGCTATCAAAATCGCTGCTAAGAAGCTGACAAACAAATCCCTTAAATCAAAACTATCTGAATTTTTGGTTGTTGTTTTTTGTGTTTTTTTTTTTGAATAGCTGAGTTTTCCAGGAGGAGAGGAGAAGTTTGAAACGCCTTCAACTGAGGCTCCTGACCCGAGAGACGCTATGCTCCGAATCAGATCTAGATAAGGGGGACAGTCCTGAGTCCTGGATATGGTTCTGGTTCCAGACTAGGATTAGCGTCTGAGACAGACGTATATAAGGGTATGTGACAAGCCTGAATCTGAGACAGACCTGGATAAGAGTCTGGAAAGGCCTGGCTTTTAAATCAGGCACAGGCCTGAAATTTGGGTCTGGGACTGACCTAGATTAAGGTCTGAAACTGGCCTAGCTTGGCATCTAGGACAGACCTGGATATAGATCTGGATCTGGGACAGATCTGGAGAAGAGTCTGGGACAGATTTAGGGTCCTAGACAGGTCTATATTCGGGTCTGGATAGGCCTGGATTAAGACGTAACTGGCCTGGCCCAGGGTCTAGGACAGAAACTGTGAACGCAGTAGGTACTCCTTCCCGAGCTACCTATGGTGATTCCAACTTACCCGTTCATTGATGGCGATCGGCCTATTGCTGAAGCAGATGCCTTTGCAGAAGCTCTCAAACCTCCGAGCTCGAGTCTTGTTGTTCTGCAGTTCAATGTTGTCCCCGTGGGTCTCATGAAACTGGAGTGGCGGGTCTGGTCGAAGGGAGTTCAGGTCGCCGGGCACACCTGGTGAGAAAAACAAAGAGTTCAAGAGCTACGGAATGCAATGCGTGCGTGCATACAACAATTCTCGACTGATGCCCCTGCTTTCATGAGCATCGGGATCAGGGATCCGCATCACTACACAGATGTGTTTTAGGTGCTCGCTTCAGTTTAGGCTCCCCCCGTGACGTGCATTGCAATGCATGTAAAGCCAAATCTCGACTATAATATAAATTATTTCACAGAAAACATACATATTCTTGTTATACAGCTATACATATTATCGAGGTTCACTGAATATTAAACTGATAAAATAATAATGAATGCGTGCTTGTGAACAAGATACTTAATACCGAGATAAAAGTTTCATGCAGGGACATATTTTTTTATTACTGTATCCAGTTTCCTTGTACTAGATTCCATCCACTAACAATCCATACCTGCTCAACCCTAACAGTCAAAGGAAGACAAATACAGGACAGCATCTCAGCCAACAGATGATAAGTTCATCATACTTCGGTCTGTGCAAATCATTCCAGACGCCAACGTATGAAAGAACAAACGCACTGCATATCTTGGAGGCCGAGGTTCGGATCAACAGTGCTCTCCGTCATAATATTGTATTATCATAATAGTATTAGGTGTTGAGTGTGTGGGGTAAAGTATAAGCGTCTCAGAGAAATTTCCACTGTTCCTGAGAGATGGAAGTAATCTTTTGTTTTGCACATTATTATCGGAAATGTTCACATTTTTTTTTTAATGCACGATTTCCAGGTTGAGTTATGATCAAAGAACACTATTCGTGATAAGTCAAACCTACTGGGGTTAAGTATAAACGTCTCAGTGAGTTAACCACTGTTACTGAGAGAGGGAAATGCTCTTTTACTTTGGTACATATCAGAACTGTCAACACCATGATGATTAAGTGTAAACTGCTCAGTGAGTTAACCACTATTACTGAGAGATGGAAAAAATATTAATAATTTTTTTGTGTTTGCTCATTATCAGAACAACCAACAACTTCTTTTTTTTCAACATGATTTCCAGATTTAGTTATGACCAAGGCACGCCATTCGTCATTCGTCAAATCTGCTGTGGTTAAATGTAAATATCTCAAAGAGTTAACTACTATTATTGAAAAAGGGCAGTACTTTTTTAATTTTGTACATATCAGAACTATCAACAGCTTTTTTTTCTTCCTTAAAACACGATTTCCAGCTTGAGTTATGATCAAAGCGCACATTCGTCATATGTCAAACCTCCTGGGGTTAAATGTAAACGTCTCAATGAACTAATTACTGTTATTGAAAGAGGGAAATACTCTTTTTGGTTTTTGCATATATCAGAACTGTTAACAACCTCTTTTCTATTTTGTAAAACACGATTTCCACATGAGCTATGATCAATGCACCCCGTTCGTCAGGCGTCAAACTACTGATGTTTAAGTGTAAACTTCTCCGCTATTATTGAGAGAGGGAAATACTCTTTTGCTTTTGCATATATATCAAACTGTAAACAACCCTTTTTGTGTGTGTGTGTAAAACACGATTTCCAGATTGAGTTATAATCAAGGCACACCATTCGTATACTTTTTACTTAAAGACGATTACAACAAACAGTGAAGTCGCAAGGATACACTCGGGAGCTCGCAAAATACATTTCGCCGCTCGAAGAAGATGCGAATTACGTGTACAACAGTTTGTAAGCGTGTGCGTCATGCGCCTGACTCGTGTGGTCGAGCTCAGAGAATGATGTATCATAGTTACACTATTAATACATCCATGCTCGAGCTATCTGTGAGCACATCTACTGTGTGCACGGCAACATGCCTGTACCTGCGTTGTGAGTCAGCAGTCTTAACGTCGGTAAAGGGAAACCTATGTACAATACAAACGAATCTGATATAACCCAAAGGTTTGTTTTATGATGGTTCTAGACAGTGTAGGTCCGTGGACGAGAATGTGTTGTAAACGCGGCAGTGGCGACAGGAATGGTGCTAGTGGTAGTGTTGGTGTAATAGTGACAGCAGCGTTAAACTCAAGTATACCAAAAGTAGCAGATGTGGTGGCAAGGAGTTGTAACAGAGCGTCGAGCAGTACTAACAATCGTAGTAGTAGTGACAGATGGACGAGCAGCAGCAGGAGTATTAGTATAGGTGCAGTGATACTGCAGTAGTAGATGCAGGAGTAGCAAAATATTGTAGTAGCTGGAAGTGGAGAGGGACGATGGAAGAGGGCAGTGGTGGTGTGGACAGTGAAAGGTAGTAAGAAACGTAATGAAAACTGAATGTAAGAAATGCTCGGTGTCTTCATGCTGAGGCTGCAGTAAAAGAAGTGATGGTAATAGTAGTCGTGGTGATTATGGTGGTGATGGCGATATTAGTGACAATAACATATTGAGGTCTCGAGTCTTCACGTAGTCGTCTATGAGAAGAAAGAGTAACAACTGTAACAATAGTGATAACATTGACAGACAGTAGTACTCAGTAATACAAACATACAGGGTACCTCGACAAAGATGAGAGACCGAAAGAGAACATAATTTCTGTCAGAGACGGCAACTCAGTAAGCCCTTTCCAAGCATGTTTTAGCTTTTTCATAATTATTTGACTCCGCTCGAAAAGAAGTCTGGCAACCCTGCCCACAGTACAGTGGCATTTTCTCGAATGAACTTCCTGTTTCGTGTTTCATTCCCAAAATGACGTCACTTCATACTTGAAGAAGATCTGAGAAACGCAGCCCTATCGAGATCTATTTTAATTGAACAGGTACAGCTGAAAGCGTGCTGATAAACAAGTCTGCCCTCTACTCCCACACCCTCCTTCCTTTCTTACCCAATACCACCTCCTTGCCTTTCACTAGTACCACATCTCGGAAAAACTTGCTAGGCTCGCATTCAAGGGTAGCAGACAACAGGAGCTGTGAATGCAAGGGGACGGAAACACAGAAGGAATTTATCATCAACATTCAAAGCCGGGTACGTAAGCTGATCCCTTTTCTTGTTTCCTTGAAATGCATTCATATTATTATGATGAACTGCAGCATGGAACACTTAGAAAAAACAACAAAAAACATAAAGAATGTGCTGAAAAGTAGGGCAAGGAAGAGGAGAAGGAAAATAAAACGGGTTGAAGGATTGAGAAAGGTAAGAGAAGGGGAGATGATAGTGTGTGGTGGGAAGGTGAAGGCAGTGTGATGAAATAAGGGTTGGACAAGTTCATCAAAAATTTCAACTACGATCAAGTTCAGTTCACTATGGAGAAAAAAAACCACATAATATCAAGTTTAGTTCATTTCTATGAAAATTGAGTACTTTTCACATCAGATAAGTTCCCCTTGGTTTTCGAGGTAGATTCTAACTGAACTAAAATTCAGAGATAGAAAATTAAAGTTCAGATCAAGGATCAAGCACCCAAAATAGCCACAGTCCAGATCACTTCCCAAAACAAAATGGCTATTAAGCCCGGATCAAGTGAACTAAACTTACGTTAATGAACTGCGTTCATATCATCTCAGTTCTGCCCAACCCTGGATGGAGCACTGTAAGACAAAGACACCGCTTGTACTGAGTATATCGTCAAGGTAGCTTTTGCATGCTCTGAGTGGCTAATATGACTTGAAACACAGGGATGGTAAAGATGGCCTCCGAACAGAATCCATTAATACGGCAAACCATGTACTGTATTCAACAACTTATAAAATCCGACACCCTTCACTCCTATCCCCCCCCCCCCCCCCNCAACCACCCTTTCTTGGGCCCTGCCAGCCAGTGTCATAGTGCATTTTGTCATGGTGTATAAGTATATAAGACGATTGTGCTATAGAAAAGACATTCATTTAAAGATTTTCAGGCATAATTTGAGCCTTATAAAATAAAGTGTGAAATGGGTAGGAACTAGCATGGGCCAAAACCGCCAAATACACGCATAAAACTGGGAACTTAGTGAGGAGCAGAGGTGACTATCTTCGATAGCTCTTTCAAAAAAAAAAAAAAANGGGGGGGGGGGGGGGAAATGACCCACCATGTCTTCCGACTTCCGATTAAGATATAAGGAAATGGAAGTTCATTAAATCCCATGAGATAAAGTAAGCTAATTACTGTTGACGTTCTAAAATTCTTAAAGTCATTTATAGAGCCGAAATAATGAAAATAAACAGGTCCCAAAGACCAACCTCTCGAGGACACAGGAAACAGTACTGAAACGACCAGTGCGATGTGTGATACAAAACCAAAGTTCTCAGAACGGTTCTGAGCCGGGGCCCGACAGTTCAAAATTACTGTGAGTGATAATCCCACCGAACTAACATCGTAAGTGCGGGTGAGTGGGCGAGAGATACAGAGGATAAGAAACTCGAGTCATCTTGAATCTGCTATAAAACACAACACATAAACCTAGGCATTTTTCAAAAAATAAATGGGGAAAATAAGAGTCTGACGAAAGGAGAGATAAAACAGAGTGGGGAATAAGTGGGTAGAGGAGCACGCGATTTCATGTACCTTCTTACTCTCCCAGCACGTGCAGCTGAGGTTGAATCCAGAGCCGAGCACAGACAAAGCACAGACAAACAGATGTATGGAAACCCCTGAGGCTGGAGGCGATTAGGAACAGAGGGTTCCTTGATTTCTGACAGCCTACTGTTATCTCAAATTTTAGCTTTTTGTTTATACCAGCCCCGCCAGCCCCGTGAAGGAGTGACTGTGGCATGCTGGGGCTTATGCTTATTTAATGGAACATAAAACAGTGCTGCAACTACATAGAAAAGGCGTATCTGACACGTTTATGGTTCCAGCTCTACTGGTATGGTTGTGTTGAAGGAAGATCAACACAAGGTGGGCCAAAGCGTGCTCTGGAACATCGGATGGCCACGAAGGAACAGTGTAAGGAGGGTACCAACAAAGCTACCACAGAATGTGAAAACAAATTTTCCATGACTTATCCGTGGTAATTCCTGGTGGTATCAGATATTTTCTATGATAATAAAGCGGCTGAAACCATCATACTACAACTTTTTGTCCGAGAAAATGTATCCAGAGGTACATATGTTTTCATTCTAGTTGCTGCACAGGAGATTAGTTCAAAGCTGAACTATATAACCCAAAAACCAATATCTCCAATGTTCCATAATTTTTCTCCCATGGGAGCTGAACATTTGTTCTGTTTGTTTTGTTTGTTTGGGGATAGATCCAGATATTTTCCAGACGTGGAAACGCCTATGACTATTTTCATGATTTCCCAAGTCTGTGGCACCCATGTACCAAAAATGCCTCTTTGGCACAGAGGAACGATTAACGACCCAGCTTTTTATAAAGCACGGCAATGCTGCAGCCAACAATGTTGCACGTGTAATTGTGCATCATACATATTACTGTACAGTAATACACATATTTCATTACTGCTGTAATTTATAACACTGCGTAGCACTTCATGAGGAGCTAATAATAGGTCATTGTTTATCCTTTCATCTTCGCCAAAAAATACTGTGGTGTTCACGACTGTGTTGAACTCTTCTATTCTATCCTCTGCCCCCAAACCACCCACAAGGATTAGCCCATAACATCAACATTTGAGAAGCTTTTTCAGAGCTTAAGAGAGAGAAAACAAAAAACTTCAAACATTAATCCACTACCTTCCAAATGTAGCGAGAGATGTTTCCTATTCAGCCTAGACCGTGACAACTGAGGTCTAGTAATGATCAGCTGATTGGGCACATTAATGCCCGTCCACAGAGCCTCGTGACATGTTGGGGAACTGGCTTCGAAAGACTGAGATCGTTTCAACTCCTGCAGTCGTCGTCTGCTCCTTGAGCCCTCCTGCTGCTGCTGCTGTTCACGAGGTGGAAAGTCTGACAATGTCGTGGTGAAGGAACATGGCTCCGAGCGCAGACGGACTAGTTTGGGCTTAGAGAAAGTCGCGACGGAGACATCTATGTTGCGTTTTACGTGCTGCGGGCTGCTTGCTGCTTGGGCTATTGGCTTGGGAGCTGGTGGTGGCGGTTGCGGGTCCCCGCATATGGCGGCGTTTTTCACGTTGTCCATTTGCGGAGATCGGCATTCGCATCTGAAAGGCGAGTTCGGAGGTGCTTGCTCCGACTGGGGAGTACTTCTTTGGTGGCGATCGGATCTAAATGGAGAGTTAGGAGGTAAATTTTCTGACTGTGGGGTGGATCTTTGGTGTTCGGATCTGAACGGCGAATTCAAAGGTACATGTTCGGACTGAGGAGTTCTTTGGTGTTCAGATGAGGTAGAACCTCTCTGTGAACGTCTAAGTCCAGGGGAACCTGACACGTGTTCGAAAGAAAATGCTCGTTTCTGTTCTGTGGAACCCGATGTTAAATTTGCCTGCTCAACCCAAGAAGCTCTCTGCCTGCTCCTGAAGGGAGATGAAACCCCAACATGTTCTAATTGGGGACTTCTGTGGTGCAGTTCTGATATCCCTACAGGGGTACCAGCACGCTCACCCCACGATACCCTTTCCCTAAAGGGCGATGATGGAACGGTTGACCGCTCGAGTGGTGGAGATCTTGGCAGATCTGGAGCATCCGATGACGTGGAACCTCGTTCACTTCTAGAGCTGCTATGTTCTATTCGACTTGACGTTTGCTCCGACGATGATGAAGAAGATGATGTGACAACGTGCTGAGACCTGGAACTGGACTGCTCACTAGTGACCTGACCTTGCTGTGTCACTGAGACAACTTGCTGTGACCTCTGACCTCCTGGCCCAGACCTCGACATTTGCTCTGAGGTGACCTGACCTTGCAGTGACCGCTGCTGGCCACTGCTGTTGGTGATTTCGATGGTCTGCTGCACATTGTGTCTCTTCGTCACAGAAAAATGGTCAATTATAAAGTTTTCCATGTCATCGAATATGCCCATAGTCACGGAGAATGCTGGGTGAAACTTGCTCTAAAATGAAAAATTCCAAGATACACGCTCAAAACGCTCAGCGCATATCCATTTCGCTGCACAACTAAACCTGCACACACACACCGTGCACTAGATCTATTTCGTCAACATTTCTTCAGATCGACACATCTTTACAACAGAATCAAAGCAATGATCTACATAATCACAGCACAATTTCTCTTGCTGAACTCTCAGCTCTTGAACAACGCATTGCGCCTTCTTCATTCAGTTAAAGGAGCATAAGTAGTCAGGTACATCCTTTGCCTTAGCACGATGATCACAAAGAACTGAACACGAAACACTTTTTCTTTCTTCTCCCCTCCACGCGCTCAGAGAAAAACAAAACCAGGGCAAGACAACTTTGTTTTTCTATGCACTTTTTCCTCCACGTCTACTTCATCGTCACGTTGGCCGTGATCCTAGTGGCATCTTTCGAAGCCGTGGTGATAAAAATACCGCCCAGGCTCCTATCCTATGCTCGTAGCGTCACTGATTGTTACACCAGGTGCTGTAATGAAGCCTATGAACAACATGAGTTGTAGCCCCCGTAACGATAGGATGGCGAAAACAGCTCTAAAAGTAACACAAAAGACATGAGAAAAAATCCAAACTCAAGCGTGCAAATGGCAGAGGTATACGCGTGCATCTACCTCCTCGGCAAACAAAAGGTGAAACAGATATATCCTCCTCAAGAAAGACGTGTATCCTCCTCAAGAAAGACGTGCTACAAGGCAAATGCTGTGCGATCGTATTTTCACCGTTAGATTCAGAAATGGACGTTAGTTATCCGCTCCACAGTACGAACGTTAAACAAAGGTGCGACTCTGGGTACCCAGAAGTGAGCAGCGTAATTATTCCAGTGCAAGGGTAAAACAGAGGGCAAACCGCTCCCCTCATTTGAACTTCATCAAAGATGTTTAGGCATAGCCGGTGTTGTACCAAATTTTTCACCCCGTCAAAACTGTCTGTCTCATATACTTAGTCTTAAATTACGATCTAGGTAAACTGAGAGCCACCGTGGAGTTTCCGCGTGCTAGGCTTCACAAACCTAATTAGGTATTCCTTCCAATTAAGTATACTTGGACGGCACAACACTTGACACATATGTGACTGCTATATCAGTATGGCAAATCTACTAGCCCACTTAGGAAGGGGACTGGCTTTCATGCACTCGGTGCAAACCCATTCATTTTCAGTCTCCCAACCACGGATCCACCACAGAATTCTGGTGCTTGTTTTTCCAATGTCGCTTGGACTGAGAAAGTCGAAATATCTTGGTACTCAGACTGCGATCTGTTGTTGAGACACTCCCTTTCGTCCTTTATTCTGCAAACCCCGATCATCATTTCTTGCAAGATGTAACACATAGGCAGCTTGAGCCTGGCAATTATCCTGTGAATTCGGGAAACACGTGATTCTGTTCGGAATTAGCTTGGCACATTGAGTCCAGAGCAAACCATGCGGATGAAAGTAATCCGTCCGCACAAAGGTGCCTGTGATCCGATGAGTGCCGTAATACATCTGCCTCTCAGCTTTCGCCTCACCAAATAATGATGCACACTACTGCTGTGAAGGTAGGTATAGGATATTCTGGACGGGGTCAAAGCAAGAATACCACACCGTCCGCGTCTGGTTCCAGACTGCTATCAGTGCAGGAAAAATATCAGGCCAGCAGACGAGAGGCAGGGGGAGGCAAACCCATCCACCAAGGAGATAAGCATCCATCGTCTTAACAGTACCAGAAAGATGTGTGCCCTTTACCATCAAGAGAGAGCAGAATGGGGCAATGTACTGCACGTATCAATGGTGCTAAAGTCTTTCAGATTTGGCACTATCTCCAAACTAACGACAGGTCATGCTATACGAGCCATCTTGCATAATCACTTATTGCAGTGTTATAAACTCAGAGAAGAAAAAAAAATTAATTTGCTGACACTGGAATCTGCCACTCAGTCCTTGTCAAGTAGTGGCACTCCAAGAAAAAACACGGTCCGTCTGAGTGGAGATGCGAACGTAGAACTTTATCTGCAAACACTACTACATGAGGGCAAATTCTGGACAAAGCAGAGGAACCCTGCCACTTCGTCTACGATCAGATTAGAGAAAAAGAAAAAGTCTGCCAAAGCTGCGCCCAATAGTATAAAATAAAAGAGTGTATTTTTCAGTATATTGGGCTTCCACACTGAACGCGCCTGGCTCTCTTTCAGTGAGGATCGTTGTCACAGTGTGCTGGTGTAACTTAATGAGTACATAACATTAATAATCTCAGTAACGAAAAGAACAGTAACAGCAACAAGAAGAACAAGAACAAAAACAACGACAGCAACGACGACAACAACAAAGCTTAGAGCTCACGAACACGCTGCTGCTTCTTCAGCGTTCACGAGCAACGACAATGGATCAAGTAACGTCTCAATGGGAACAATTTTAGATACCAGCGCACGACAAGATTGAAAAGAAGAAAAGTAGAGATGGGGAGGATCTGTGTCTTTAGCACAAGGATCATCTGTCTACACACTGGCTCAAGCACCGCATGAAAAACAAAGAGAGTTGTCAAGAGATGTACGTGCAGTACACCAACCCCGTTACAAGCAAGCTGCATTAACTTCTTGAGAAGCTGCCAACGATAAACATGGTGTCTTATGTTTACAAAGATGGTACGCGCACTCGCGATGCTGGAGGGACCATTAAAAAAAAAAAACCGCGAACGCAACAAAACGGAACAAAACAAAAACATGCCTAATGCCACTATGGGGAAAGAAACGTGCGCAGAGCAGGCAGGTTCTCTATTTTCCTTCTCCTTTCTTCTTGCCTTCTATCTTCTGAGCGCCGGCGATGACTTATAATGGTTTGATGAAGCGCACGGTAAAACCTCTGATGATGTGAAGTCACCCGGCCAAGGTGAGCAAGAAGAGAACCGCAGCTGCTGACTTGGCACCACCGCTATAATCAGGCTTGCTCACCTTCCTACCAGTTCACTATCCCGGCCTGAGATCATCAAGCAGACAGCTGCTATAATGAGGGTTCCGGTAGAACCGACCAGACGCGAGGTAAAGTGAATACGTTTTAATGAGTTTTCAGTATAGTATATCATGGGCATATGCAAATACTGAACATAAATATACATTTCAATAATAATAACAAATTAACTGTGAGTTTACATTTGATTAATAGTAACAAATTAACCATGAGTTTACATTTGATTAGTATTTACAAATTAACCATGAGTTTACATTTGATTAATATAATATCAACAAATTAACTATGAGTTTACATGTGAACACTATTAACAAATTAACAATGTGCATCTCATCTCATACTGTCATGCGTCGCACATCAGTCTTTCCATTTCTACACATCGTGTTATCCGCGCTTTAATAATCTCGTACAATAATTGGTTCAGTGAATACATGCTTTGGACTATTAAGAACGTCATACAGGAAGCGATAATGTTACCTTTATATGACATATTGATAATCCAGCGATCCTAAGACGGGCTTACCCACGACGACCCTGTAAAAAAATGTGCCCTCTAGCTATCTATCTAGGCACGTTACGTGAAAGATTACAGCAAAGTAGTCCTTAATGATTTGATCGACACACTGCCTGAAGCAAAACTGACAACCATGGGACACCCAGTTACAACCAGGAACTGCACTTTCAAGCCCGATTTGACATGATTCTGCAACTGTGGGTTTGTGCTGACAACTTGGAATATGGGCTCTACTGTGTCACAGTTAATAAAGTTACATCACACAAGTACAGCTGACAAACAATAAAGACCACTAACATAAATTCCAAGTTTTACTTAGGTGCCTTGCTCACATGACAACCAGTAGCAGTCTGCCTGCGTCCGTGGTGTTGATTTCTCAGCCACTATGAGCAGTATGAGTTATTGAGTAAAATTACCCGTAATATCGTCATGATTTTGGAGTTGCTGGCCAGAACAGGTGAATTGGAATTCATGGCGTCGCAGGCGACAGTTACGTAAACTCATAATGTAAAGACAAGACGTGACAGAGTAACGATAACATACTGTGGACAGAATCAATTTTCATTGAGATAATACGTGACATCCAGGATGAGCACCCCTAACCATTATTATCAACGTATTTTTTTCTGTAACGATACTGAATAATGTCTATGATCACTGTACGCTTACATACAGCACCTATTAGGATGTTGATATGCTATCCATCTGTCTGATTGTCTGTCCACTTTTCTGATTGTCCGTCCATTTGTCTGATTGCCCGTCCATTTGTCTACCGGTGTGTCTAATGGTAACTATATATCCATATGTTGTAACCATAGTTACAATGGAAAATGAAGATCTGAGGGCGAGTAGTGACTACTGCCACAGCTGCTATTTTTACCCACCCATGTCACAAGTATACTCCTTAACAGATTCGCGGGGCGGGTATGTATTGTATGCAGTTTGTACTTGTTACACCTCCCGGGGCTACTCCAGCTCTGAACCCATGTAATATTCATGTATACTGCAAACAGCGATATGATTTCTGTTCATTATACTATTAATATGATGTTATCGCAGAGGAGTAAAATGGAGACTACAGCTGCGGTCAAGCATCCTGCCCTATGGTTGTCTGTGTTTAGATGGCTGTGCTATCGTACCAAGACCCGAATAAAGACACCAAAAAAAAAAAGGTCCCAGAAAAATGGGGTTTTATTAAAAAAGAGGTCCCATGAGCACATTAAACATCTCCTGACAGTTTTAAGATCTTAAAGGACCACTGTGGGTCCGCCAGTCGTTGTCCGCGCAAAATTGAAAGGAATATTCTACCCCGTAGATCTTTACATCCACAAAGACACAAGAAGGCCGTAATCCTGCTGAACTGCACCACCTCAAACAAGCAAACAAACAAACAAGTTGGTGTCCTTTATCTAGGCCAAGTACACTCTCATATTTTCGTGATATGAAAGAGTGGTTAAAAAAAAAAAAAAGAGGGGAGGCATCAAGAGAGCATGAAAGATACAAGGCATGTCACAGCGCTTCTTCCTCCACAATATGTTTCGACACAGCTTGAAAAAAAAAGTGTGCAGTATCTCTGAACAAGTGTATATTTATCTTTGGAAAGGCTGTTTATCATGTGCTTGATGCTCGTATTTTTTTATTTTAGTATTCACACTAACACCATCTCCATCGCCCCTGACAGCAACAAAAAGTAAAAACGGCCGCGCAAACAATAACCAATGTGTAAAATATAGTCCAGAGTATATAAGCAGAAAGCAGCCTGTATTTTTACCCCATAATAGATTATCTAAGAAACGCAAGGCAGGAGCAACATCTTCAA
Source organism: Ellobium chinense (assembly GCA_033807755.1). Lineage (NCBI taxonomy): Eukaryota > Metazoa > Mollusca > Gastropoda > Ellobiida > Ellobiidae > Ellobium > Ellobium chinense. Next base: position 4,072,456 of record JAWQUT010000002.1, on the reverse strand, counting down.
AAAAACGATGGCCATAGCAACGGTAATAACAATAAACACAAAAATGCTTTCATGTATCAGAAATGTGTGCCTTAGACAACTACCCTCGCATGCCTGAGTACCGCAGAATCACTGCACCTGCTTCCTGCACCTGGCTAACCAGGCAAGTCTTACCAAGCTCTCCTGGTACACGCACAGGATATTCTGGCCGCTCGTGGGTGGGTGTTGATGGCACGTGTTTCGGCCAGATGTCAAGTGAATATCCCTATTAAACATTAATCTCGCATAGTAGCCGAGTGCTGCACTGCACTGCACAGCTGCAACAGCTCTCTGCATAATCAGTCTCCACACAAGAAAAGCAACAAAAACTTCCTTCTCTCGGTGGAAAAAGAATGAGAATCTGTTAAGAAGCCTTGGCATCATCCATTAATAAAAGTGCGCCGATGAGCCTAGGGTGAGGTCCACCATGAGCACTGCAGTTACTGTAGAATTTTTTTGTTTTGTTTTTTTTTCTTTGGGTGTTACCCCCCACCCCCCACGACGTTCTAATTTTCGTGAATTTCACGAGTGAGCCTGACTCGCGAAAATAACTTCCAGCGATCAAAAGTTCCGTTCGAATTTTTTTCAAAGAGCTTACTATAATTGACAAAACTAATAAAGAAGGAAAAAGCAAATGCAGTTATTTCTGGTCTTACCCATCATTATTTAGACATTATCGATTATAGTACGTTTTTCTAACTGTACGGAACACGACTGCCAGTTCGACGATTTAAGCGCCATTTTACGCCAAATACTTTTTTTTTTAATTGACAATCTTGTAACGTCACTCTGGATTATTCAGCTTTCTCTAGACTTCTGCTTTCATACACATAAGAAACCTTTCATGCTATACAGAAGCTCGCGAAAAAAATCACTTCCGATTTTTGGCAAAAATTAGATCCTCGAGATAAAAGTCACTTCTACAGAATATCAAGAACTAGTAATGAGGAGCATACCGTGCCGCAGCCTTTTTCAGGCGTTGATTATAAGTTTCACCTTCCACTGCCTAAGCCAGACACCCCTAGTACTGAATTTCACGTGATGTTATCTTTGTCTGGATCTGGTGAGAACTGATATTTTCGGGGATTGGGTTATGTGAGTACCGGTGAGCGAGTTTGATCTTTTCCTCCATGTCATAATGTATACTTGTATACAAAATGTATGATTGATAGGAGTCTTGCATTTTGTCGCGTGTGATGCCGGTCGGTCCACGAATCGTCGCGTTTTTTTGCCTTCATTTCGTAGCATCTTTTATGTTTTTTAGGCATTTTTTCCGTTTTCGACTGGATTCATGGTCCTAACATTCTTAAACTGCTAAGTAAAGCAAAATAAAGATTTTATCGTTACTAATGTAAGCTGCGTGTTTCGCTTTGTAAGTATATTTCTCCCAACCCCCCTTTTATTTATTTCTTTTATTCTCTCTCTCCATCACTCTCTCTCTTTCTCATTCATTCTCTCTCACTCACTCACTCACTCACTCACTCACTCACTCACTCACTCACTCACTCACTCACTCACACACACACACACACACACACACACACACACACACACACACACACACACAAGCGCGCGCGCACACGCACGAGAATATTGCAAACGTACATGCGTCTCTTTTTGCTTGTTTCTCCTTCTACCTTCAGTCTCCCATCAAAATAGAGGCAAAAAGTTTCTCTCATGCAGAATCTTCCCCCCTCCCCCATCCACCTCACGCATTACATACAAAGTAAAGCCCATGGTTGAAAACTGGATAAGATTGGCTATTAAGTTTGCAATGGCAAAACCAGCCAGATTGCAAGCCCGAACAAATGCAGATGGAAGAGTGTGAGCCAATTACAAAATTAATTAAATTAATGAACAGCCCAGCACGTATGGAATACCACACCACGAAGTATATGAGGGTTCTGATCGCCTGCCTGGGGCGAATATGACAGAACGTGGATCCCCACCTATGATGATCAGTATGGCTTACCTTGATCAAGATGGATTCAGATGTATCGAGTCATATTTTGGCATTATAAAGTATAAAACGCATTCTTTCTCATGCGCCCGATGTTGAACACTTCGAGTAAGTCTTTAACAGTATACAAAACCAAGAAGTCATTCTGATCAAAGAAACCTACTGAAGAGGGACTGGGATAGTGGTCAATTCTGGTAAATTTCGTGGACAGTCAACTCGTAGAACAGACTTTTCATAAAACAATTATTCTCTCAGTAAAGAGTGAAAGCAAGAGAGCTCTGCCACTAAAGCTATCACTCTGACATAAGTCATCACTTAGTTCCATGGTTTTATTTGTGACAAACATTTCTTTTTGTTCTTGGACAGTAAACTCCTGGATCAGACTTTATAGACAACAATTAAATCTCCAGGAGACACCAAGACTGCATCTCTGTCACTAAAGTGGTCAATCTGACATGAATTCATCATCTGGCTCTATAGTTTTATGCGTCTGAAACATAGCTAACAAGTTCTGGTTTTTGTTTTTATTCTTGGACAATAAATTCTCAGAGCAGACTTTTCACAAAATATTCTCTGAGAGACAGCAAAAGTGCAACTCTTATCACCAGAGTGGTCACGGTGACATAAATTCATCACCTGGCTCCATAGTTTTATGTATCTCAAACACAGCTAACAAGGTCTGGTGTTTGATGTTGCTGAAAAACAGATGCCCAAGAGCAAACACACATGCCCCTCACAGCAGGCATGTGGAGTGTCACAACCAATGCATAAGTGATGTGTATGGATAACTGTTGGCTGTGCTTCAGTCCTGATTCAAGGCATTTCCATAAGTCCATCTAAATTCATGACCAAATGGATCAACAACTCAAAACACAGTGTAATTGTATACATCTCTTGCTATCCAGGAGACTCTAAAATTTTAATAGTCAAAATGAAAAAGTGTGTTATTGCAATATGCATGCACTAACTCCCATGTCCACGTTACAGGCAATTAGATGTCAAGCATGACTAACTCTACCCATGGAACAGCTCCTTACTAGCCCATTTTGTTACTCGTACTGTTATTCCTTAAAACTACTTGTAAGACTGAAGCCTGAGATAGGAGACAGGACTTCCTCTTGTCACTGTCTTCTGATGCTTCAAAAGTATCTTCTCCAGGTCATATGAGCTGGGAGCAACATTTCCTCGCCATAAATTTTGAGCGGGATAATTGGGAATTGGCATATGTTCCAGGAAATTTTGGGTGCGAAGGTTTGAAATTGAAGGAGCATATTGCAGAATCATATGATCTCAAGAGAACACTGCTTCATGAATTGTAAAAATGAAGAGATCTCTCCTCTCCTCAAAGATGGTAAGGCAATGCAACTGTAAAGATGGGATTACAGTAAGTCTGTAAATTATGCCAGTAGTAGATGCAGATTATATGGTGTATTTATATATGAAGACATTTAAAACCTGATGCACACCCAAAACAGTGGGGTTGTGGATTTTGTACACATGTGTTTTGTGTCAGCTTCTCTACATGGGGAATGTTGTGCTCTCTTCCCCTGTGTACTTTTTTCTAACATTTCCTAAAAATCAAATGTTACCCTGTATATGTACAATAAATTTGGTGTTTTGCTGACACAGATATGGCCTGCTTTTCACATCCCACTGCATTTATAAGGAAATATGATAATAATATCATAATGAAAATATACACATGAAACCCTGCCATTTTGATCCAAATGGTCTAAGCTAGTGAAGGCTGCTCTTAAACATTGAGAAAATGGCAAGAAAAAGTGTAGAAAAAGTGTACTGAATATATGATGAACATACAGTTCATATTGACAATATTTCTGCACTTCAGCACATGCTCGCAACTAACTAAAAATAAAACTTAAATGAGCCCTGACACAGTCCCTGTACTACTCCATACAGTGTATAATATTCTGACAAAATCAATCCACTCCAATTATAAACTGACATGAGGATGAAACACTGTTACCTTCTATGTCTTTTCCACTAGTCATTTTGCCATGGGTGACAATCAATTTACCATAAGCGGCAGCTATTTTTGCCATGAATGACACTTAATTATTGTCAACTTCAATATAGAGTCAGTGGGGCATAAGGATGGAAAATCATTCCTGTGGGGTAAGAGGGTGACAAGATCAGAAGAAGTGAACAGCCAACTGAATGCAGTAGAATCCAAATATTCCAACATCAGTGGGCCCACTGAAATATTGTGTAAAGAGAATGTCATTAAAAAGGAAAGGAATTGGAAAGAGACAAATTGGTAAACATCAGCCAGGCGCCGTAACTTTTCATCAATGCTTAAAAAGTTGGGTTTTTTGGTCTCTTTTTATACCAGCCTGGTTCGTGCGGCACAAAAAATTAATTTTTTGCCATGGGTAAGCAACCAATTCAGGAATTAAGTATGTAGGTCTAACATTCATGATCACAAGTGCAGAAAGAGGAAGAAAGTGAGCACACGGGTATATGGAGAAGTACCAAGCGCACATACAAGCAGGCATAATGTGCCACATTCTTGTGTAATACAGCAACTAGGTTTTCTCTTCTTTGTTCATTACTTCCCACATCCCCCACAGCCTCTCTTCAATCCCTCACTCACAGCACCTTCAACTTTATAGCACTGAGGGAATGGTTTGATAGAAGTGGTGTTGTGAGTATGAAAAGAAACAAAAGAATGGGAGAGTGGGAGTTAGCAGCATTTAACAGTAAAATGGTCAAGTGTTGTTCCTTGTTATGCCATCAGGATCTGGACATAAGAGGAGAGAAAGGAACCATATGCCAACAAAGAGCAAAGCAGGAATTATTTAGTAATAATGAAAGAAACAACAGACTGGTACTTAAGATCTGTGTCAAGTTCAGCTAGATGTCGACATAAGCAATGCTGAGATATAGGTGGACTTGATTGTACAAAGAGAACTCATAATTCATAAAATTAAAAATATATCTTCAAACACACTCACATTATGACAACCCATGAAACATTCTAAAACATTCTGCAAGCCCCACAATGAAAGTAGTGGTTCTATCAGTCTAGTCAATATATTGTAAAATATGTTTTATGCTTAATACCCTGAAAATTCTTCACGGTGTGTCACATGCATTTGCCTAAATGATTAGGTTTCACGTTTCTACTTAAACTACATACAGTAACCATGTGTCTAACAGTAATACAACTCCAATAACCCATTTTCATGTCACAAACCGTATATAAATTATGTAAAAAAGACTAAATACCTAAAGGCTAACTGAAACTTCAAGAGCCATGCAGAGGTACATACATGCAACACTGTCTACCTACTGGCCATCCACCTTTGGAGATTAGGCACTAGGTATACCCCCAATAATATACGTATTGTTGTATGTATTGTTTACACTGCTGACAGTCAATCAATCCCTGACTGGCTTTTTATCCCTTTTGAGCACCATCACCCCTGCTACCTATGAGGCTCCATTTCATTTTGGCAAAAAATACAGATAACACCTATCATGACACAAGGTGGGTATGTATACCGTAACTATCATATAATAACATAATTTAATAATGTCAAATAAAGGATTGAGTTATCAAGCCAAACAAATTTGATTGTCCACACAGTGGTCTCAAATGTGCAACCAAGAGTGGGAACCCAGAGGGGAAAGACTTTTTTAACACTAGTAGCGTTAGCTGACCATGCGCTATGCAGCTCACTGGCTGTGTGACTTAGTTTTACCAATCTTACAGCGGATCAGCGCATACTGCCTGATGGTTAGCATCCGCTGCGAGGATACACTGCTGCATAAATACGATCGCCACAGGTAGAGGTTGGTTGAGCGATGCATACTATTACCACACGGAACGGTAGCAAGCGCACGGTAGTATAACTATCATCACATCACGAGGGTTAAAATCTGTCCGATTGACAAACCTTAATCTGTTTACGGTGACCATCTGTCTAATGCAATCACTTTCGTCAGGAACAAATGGAGGTTGCTACATTACAGATTTGACTACCATGGAACATATGTTCTCTAATGCGACAAATGACATGGTTGATGTATTTAATAGTAACAGATTCTAACAGTTTTCAGTATCTTTGTGTACCAAAATTTTCTAAAACATTTCATGAAATATGCTGATTCTATTTTCATAGGCAGTATGTAATAGATGCATACACATGTTGCATTTAGTTTGGTGAACTAATATCTTCTTTCAATTATGAACAGTCATCTAACTCGATGGTACAGTCTGCTCTGCTTAAATGCCTTCCACTTAATCAAGGGCAACATTTCTCAGAAAATACAATTTTTATACAAATAAAAGTCACTGGATAACTGCAATTTAATCTAGATAAATGTAATTTTTCGGTGACAATAAATGCAGTGATCAGAGGTGGAAGGATTAAGACTGACCAGAAAAACTTTACAGATCACTGGAACTGCAAAGCAGAGTGGAGACTGAGGATAGACAATTGACAATGAGACAAAATTATTGACAACTGATTAAAAGCACAGTTCCAAGTTTGACAAGGCCCCCTCCTCTGGTCATGTATTTAAAGGCAACTGCAAGGAGGTTGATATGAGCACCATACTGTACTCAGCCCCTTGTAGGATGACAAATGAAGCAAAAATCTAAGTGAATGTGTTGCATGCTTGTTGGTGGCCAGTCGAGCATTGGGGATTTATATTTAGATCAATGGCATTATATTATACAGCAAACAAAGTGGAACTGGAAAGGTAAGGGGTCAATGCATTTTAATGTCACAACACAAACCTAAACTGCCACACAGATAGATGTGCATGTAGTTCTGCACATTGAGGGAACATGGGGGTAAAGGTAAAGGCTTCAGCCTCCCTTTCCACTCTTACAGGAATTGGCCCAAAACAACAGCAGGACATTTCACAACTCCATTTAATTGCAGCCTGTTCCATGTCCCCAAAAGCTAAGTCCTAAGTCGCCTAACTAATCAATGACCCCATTTTTTGGATCATCTTCGTCTTTAACTTTAACGGCAAACACCACGTAGATCTCCCTGTAAATGATGGAAAATAAAAGGCCTTCTCTTATGAGAGCACCACTTCAATGACTTGTCTATAAGTAGTAAGAGTAGATGAACTGTACCATTACCACAGCAGAGTTGTCCCAAGGGATAGTTTATTAAGTTAAAGTTAAAATATACTGACGGAAAAAAGAAAGTGTGTATGGTTTTCAACCTGGATTATAAAAAGACGAAGTACACAAGGTAGTAGTGTTATATATTTTCTGAAACGGCATTTTATTGTGATCATTGTGGTACAAAGAGAAATTTGATTTACACGGATTTACATCACGAAAATCACAGTAGGGCGCAACACCCTTAAATTGAAAACTCAGAGAGTCAGTACTTTGTGTGTCCTCCCCGGGCTACGATTACAGCCTGGCACCGTCGTCTCATTGATCCAATCAGCCATTGAATGAATGCTTGTGGAATGTTATCCCAAATGTTTTTAAGATCTCTTCCCAGTTCATTCAGGTTTTGTGGCTGGTTTTGGTTGCCTCCTTAATCAATTGTCCATTTCGTCCCACAAATGTTCGATTGGGGACAAATCCAGGGATACTGCAGGCCAATCCAGTGTTCGAACATTGTTGAACCAAATCAGCCACAAAACCTGAATGAACTGGGAAGAGATCTTCAAAACATCTGGGATAACATTCCACAAGCATTCATTCAACAGCTGATTGGATCAATAAGACGATAGTGCCAGGCTGTCATCGGAGCCCAGGGTGGACACACGAAGTACTGACTCTGTGAGTTTTCAATTTAGGGGTGTTGCGCCCTACTGTGATTTTCGTGATGTAAATCAGTGTGTAAATCAAATTTCTTTTTGTACCGCAATGATCACAATAAAATGCCGTTTCAGAAAATATATAACACTACTACCTTGTGTACTTCGTCTTTTTATAATCCAGGTTGAAAACCATACACACTTTCTTTTTTCCTTCAACATAGTATTAGTATTAAAGGGAGGAATTCCATATGTGTGCCAGAAAGATTTCCTCAAGCAACACACCGAACCAACAACATACCCTAAACCTAACCCTAACCCTACTCTAACCCTAACCCTAACCCTGACACTGGGTTAGGGTTATGGTTAGGGTTAGGGTATGTTGTTGGTTCGATGTGTTCTATGCGGAAATCTTTCTGGCACACATATGGAATTCCTCCCGTATTAAATAAAATAATATCAAATCTAACTAAGATCTAGAACTAGTCTAGATCTAGTCAAGTACATCTAGACTAGACTAGATCTTCATCATTTTCATCACTGACCACAGGTGTTTTCATATTTTGAAAATAAAATATCTTAATTTGGGTTGTGTTATTAATATCACTGACCACAGGTGTTTCAATATTTTGGATGTTACGTCCCACCTATCACTATCATCAACTTGACATTTCTTCCTCACAACTTCAACTCATTGACTCTTGACTGAGAACATTCTGGACACTCACCTCTAGTTGAACCTACGGATCCATTATTTCCCATTGCTTATTAATGCTTCAACAACAGCCCGGCAAATCACATCATACTCGTTTTCACTGAAGAATTGTTTTGTCACAAGATCAAAGTTGGTTATGAAAACAACGGCACTCCAAGTGAACTGGGAAAATCCAATGTTTCTACCGGATGTGGTTAGGATGCTAAGAGGAGTTCTTTCCTCCTGAAGGCAAAGAGGTTTTTTAAAAATTTGTACCAAAGGAACGATACAAATATCAACTTCGAAAATCGGGGCCTGCGGTCCTACTTGCAGTAGGTTTCGGTTACAGCGGTGATGGTGAGTTGGCTTCATTTTGGTCATGAACAGTGATGAAATGTGCTACTGTTTTACAGTAACCAAAATGGTGTAGACTAGTGGGATGTGGGGCGCTATCCAGCTCTTATCTGCAGCGTTTGTACACAACGCCTGCTAATTGTAGGCCTACTAATGGTGCGATTCAGAATTCGTGAGACAACGTATTTGCAAATACTGTATCTCGGTTGGACTTACTGATGTCAAATTTTGTATGGTCTCCTATCTCGATTGGTTAACCGCGAAAAGTATTTTTTGGGCATTACTGCACAGGAAACGAAAAACTTTCCTTCTTAAAACTATATAAAATGTGCTCTTTTCATTGGAGATCGCTCAGACTCCTATTTTACAGTAGAGCCATAATTGTCACAACACAACCAACTATGACGTGCCTTCTGTTTACTCACAAACAAGTACCGTATAGTTGCACAATGCACATCACTTTCAGTTGCAAAATCGAAATTTTTAGTATCCTTGTAGGCCTTTACATGTTGATCAATATAATATACCTAATGCTGAACAATAACTTTTAAATTTATTTTTGCGCTTCACTGCATTGCAGTTGACAATGTGACGGCCGTATGGTGATGGCGTGAAAGCGCTGGATACTGAAAACTGTAAAATGCAGCAAGAGAGGAGCAAAATTAGGGTACAGTCTTTGCATCTATGCCCAGTCTCGTAAAACGGGCAAGTATACATTCTGGAGTACTCACTAACATAATTCCAAGACAGAAAAAAAAAAGAAGACACGCCGAGCTACAGCACAGCTAAGAGGCAGAAAAAGTTAGCTCCATGCCTTTGATCTTGATGTCATTTAGCCGTTGTCATTCCACTGGATACCTCATCTTCATCTTCACCTTCATCTTCATCTTCATCATCATCGTCGTCATCATCTTAATTGGATAAATAATAAAAATACAGATGTTTCCTTATTCTTCTCTCATTCTTGTCGTTTGTCGAAAAAAGGCGTGGTTGTTGCTATTGTCATCATCTCATCTTGTTTCTTTTCAGTAAGTAATTTCAATCAAAAGTTCACATTCATAAACTAGACAGGCACCTCAAAAGTGCATGTATGCTTCCATCACAGTACAAATTGGGGAAGAGGATGCGGAGGCCTTACGACTGGCCTTCCCATGTAGTTGCAAGTTTAGAAACCTTATACAATTCAGAGTGAACTCCTTTTCTGTTCCAGACAGATCTATCCTTGCCATCAAGTAATAGTCACGTTGAATTGTAACTTAACGAGTTATCGTTTTGGCACTCCACGCTACCAATCAACCGAACGACACAATCAGAACTATTCCTCATCACAAACATATTTACACACCGACTAAATGCTACATACATTATGCTAATTGCATTTACCCAAAAGACAACTGCCTTTGTTAGTATGGTCTTGTGTCATTTTGTAAACTTTCGTTCACTGCGCACGATTTTGCACACCATGCCTAGCTCATCGAGACAATGTAAAACTCTACACACTATAGCTACATCCCCTGTTTTCGAGTTTTATATTCCTTATTAAGGAGAAAAAGTTTATTTTCCATGCAATTTTTGACAAAAAATATGAAATAGCGTAGACAGATTGAGATAGGAGGCCATACAAAAATGTGTCGCACGTAAGTGCAACGGTTTAGGAGATTTTTGAAGTGAGGATATCTCATGAATTTTGAATCGCACTATAGACTAGTAGGCCTCGGGAATTTGGTTGCGAATTCCAGCAGGAAAGACTGACCGAATCCACTGACAAAAAATAAACATCTGCAGGCTTCAAACGCCATCGACAAAAGAAGATTCAGGGCTCAAGGCCTTAGTGAATCTGCCCAGATGAGCTAAGAATTAGCTATAGTCCCTGTAAGATCAGAAAATTGGCCATTGGGAGGAGGAAAAGGGATTGGATTTGAAATTCAAATGCTTAGGAAGGTGCGAAAACGTTTGTAGACTCAGCCTATGTGGAGTTTGTCACTCAAGCATATATGTATCGTATGTTTATTGCTTGATGGGTAAGGTTACCCTGTTGTGAAAAGACCTAAAATAGTAGGTACCGTTAGCCTGAAGAGTCCTGTCAAATTTCCCAAAATCGAAATTGATCTTGGGGCACTTCTCAATATGACAAAATCTGGAGGAAGATTTAAAGAATATATGTAGAAAGTATTTTTGCATGAGATCCCGTGATAAGTTAATGAGGGGTATAAAGCCGTATATATTCTAGCCAACAGTGAAAAAAAAAGGATTGACATTAATAGCCTACGTCTTTAACAAAGTCAACAGTAGATTAAGAGGCAGGCACGACAAAAAGTGGTCAATATGCTTACAAAACCAAACAGCGGTGTGTGATGTTGACAGTGGTGTGCACTGCGCCTAGGACGTCACTAATTTGAGCCTCATATAACATATATTATTATATAAAATGACATCAAGATCAAAGGCATGGAGTTAACATATTTATGCTTAAAAATCTCAACCATACCTTGTAAAGTTGAGTCCCTGTTGAAATCGTCAAAGTCATAGACAGTTCGCCGATCACATTTGACTGAGTCTTCAGGAGCAGGAATAAGCTGTATTAGATAACTGAAGCGTTGGTGCAATCTTTTTTTTTTTTTAATATATACACCAATGACTTTGTGACTCATTTTCTGGCATTTGATGGATGTATTGGATTGTAGCAAGCACAAAAATAACCCACTTTGTAAAATACCTCTATCTCTGGGATTACGTAATCTGCTTATGTTTGTGACGATATTATATTTCTATGTTATTAAGAAAAGCGAATACCCCAGGTGTTTAAAAGCATGAATTGAATTCGAATTAGTGAGGTCCTACTGAATGTAGATGAGGGCCTACTCTACAGTAAGCCTGCTTATTTACAGTAAGTTTCCGTCCCAGGGCCCAGGATTAAAATCTGACCGGGAAAAAGGATTGGGGGGGG
>JAWQUT010000002.1:4040217-4050850 GCA_033807755.1 Ellobium chinense | reverse complement strand
ATATATATATATATATATAAAACATACACATACACACACACACGCACACACACACACACACAAAACATACACACACACACACACACACACAAAACACACACACACACACACACAAAACACACACACACACACACACACATACATACACACACACACACACACACCTACTTCGTCCAAGGCTATATCATAGCAAACGAAAGAAACTGCTGATGGCTGAAATGATGATGATGATTATTGATGATGTCTCCCAACGGATCAATAGCTAAGTAGGCAGGCGAGTTATCTGACTGTGTCGGTCCTCGTGAGGGGTAAACAACTTTGTGTGTACAGCATTTTCCATACTGTATGCATGTGTATGTCTTACTGTGTCAGTAATCATGTGGGAGAGGTAAAAAGTTTTATGTGCACAGCATTATACATATTTATGTGTATGTGTATGTATGTGCGTATCGTACAGAAGGGGTCCAATGCTTTTCGTCATCTAAACTCATAGTTATCATCTTATCTATATAATGACATCATCAAGTGAGAAAAGAAATGAACTAAGTCCTTTATCATCTTTCACCTTAACCCAACACATTATCATAAACGGAAATTGTATCTTCCTTATCAACTTTATCATCATCAGAAATATCATCATCATAAGGCTATAATCGTCCTAGAAAGGAAATACTTTTTAAAAAAACTTATTATCATCATCATCATCATATCATCATCGTCTTCATCTTCATCTTCATGGAAAACAACTCAGCAGCATCAACGTCTCTGAGATTGCACTGTAAATCATAGTATTATCAGGGGCGTAGCGACAGTGATTTATTTGGTAAACTAGCACTTAATCCAACCAGCTGTCTGACTTGCGTTAAGATTGCGCATAAAAATTTACTACGAGCTGCCTTAGTGCTGCATATACACGGGTATTATAACTGTCATCAATCTCTCAGCAATCTGCATGCATTAGAGTAAGATAAACGACTGTTAAATGGATGCAGTTTTGGGATCGTTCTTTAATAGGTTTTGATTATCCCAATTGAGACAGAAACCCTGTCACTTGATATACATGTACCATACGGTTTCAAAAAAGTACTAAAACTATTATTGCATTGAAAATCACTTTAAGTCCGTCGGAGCCAACAAAAGTCAAATAGTCAGTCAGTTATTTGGGAGCCAAAGGCTTGTAAATATGAGCCAAAAATCTGGTATTTGGCTTCGAAAGAGCCAAATCTGGCAACCCTGAGAAAAACCCGGGAAACCCCTTACGGAAAAGATCTTGCCGCTCTTATGTAAAAAGAAAAAAAATAGTCAACACAGCGGGTAATCTAGTCTTTCCTCAGATTACTTGCCAAGTGACACAGCCTTAGATGCGATACATTGTGCATATGGAAGCGCTGAATCTGTGAGACAGTGTATGGGTTTTCAGATCATCGGCGAGCAAAGCTGGCTAACTGTGACGAAGTCGTATTGCCAATGCTTGTTAATGGCTTGTAGGTGAAATATTATTAGTGTGATATTTGAAAATTTTACAAAACATTTCGAATCAGTTAAACTAAGTTGGATAAATATGATAATATGTTGGTAATCTCAGATTCATTAATTACGTGGTCATTACTATCAAGAACCTGGTCAGTGCTAACAGAAGCAGTTGTCGAGTGAGGAGAAATTAAACGTTAAAATAACCTGGAAAACAAGGAAGGCCACAAATTTCTCTTAGTAGGTACAACAGAGTACCCACCTTAAATTGTGGAAAATGCTGGGCCAAGCCTGTAATGTAGAAATTAGAGGTCTGAAATATTCGACAATTTTAGATACATTAAAGGCCACACTGTAGTTATCTTGCTACGAAGGNGGGGGGGGGGGGGGGGGGGGGAGGTGGGGAGCGAAATTCCAATCTAGGCAACCTAGACCTATAAAGTTCAAGTGCACACCCACGCAATGGCGCACCCAGCAGCTAAGATTACTCTATAACTCAGGGGTTCCCAGACTTTGGCACCAAGCACGACCCTTGAGTAGAACCCTGAGCAACGCTACAAAGTACACTTGGATGTGTATAAGTGGGAAAGAGTGAAGAAGAAGAGCACAGTCAGGGACCTACAGTAGTATTACGATACATAATCCTGTGACTTGTTATCAAACTTTTTAGTATTAATATCTAATTGTTTAATGTTCTTGTCTAAATTTAAACAAATTTGTCTACAGTTGCTGCTTCCAAATCAGGAGGTCAGAACTTATAGATGTCATCGTCCAGTGATCGTCAGTTGGGATGTATTTTTGAATGGGTTTCTAGAATCTAAATGATGGCTTTACCCACTGCATGTTCTGAATTGTCTACCATTACCAATATCAACACAGTTTGAACTTGAACTTCACAAAATTGGGACCACAGAGTACATCTTCCTTACTTTATATACACAAAACCTAAAACGCTCCATACTGACGAAGTATGAGTAAAACCAGGTTTGGCCGCATCAAGCAAATGACAAGCGATAGATAGTTCCAGTATCGTGCGGTTGGCCGCAGTCAAACGTTTGAGAATCCCTGCAGGAGCTTATCTCATGATTAGCATAACAAATGAAGTACAATGTAATGCTGACTAATCCAGATAAATTTAACATAAGCCTTTGTGATAACTGAAGTGTGCAAGGTATCTATGTCCTATGCTACTGATAGTAAAAGATACTCTATGTTTGAGATAAAAATTGACTAGCAACGTTGATTATAAGGTGGATCCACAGGTGGGTGCAAAGGAAGGTGTCCTCACTGCCCCCAGATTGTGGAGTCGATTAATTGTGGTGTGGCCATGAAGTATGGCTTTAAACCAAATGAGAAATAATTATGTCATGGAAATACATCACTATGATATGTTTTAATCTCAGAGCCACCCAGTGCTTGAAAATTTTATTAATATTGCGAGGACTCGAACCCACTCCTTTGTGCATGCAAGCTGAGTATGTTATCCCTTGTCCAGAAGGGACTGCTAAATCGTCGTATTCGACTCTGCCCTATCTCCTTGTTTAAAATAAAATAAATAAATACGACTTTATTCACCCCGTAGGGAAATTGTTTTACAATGTCATAGTGTTCATCTAGTGTTCATCCGTGAGACTCCTTTTACTATTTAGACGGAGTGGGTGGTGCCCGTCAGCGCTAATGCGCGGGCCCAGCACGCATCAGTGACTCTTTAGCAGATCGCCAGAATGAAAACAGCCATCCCCCTCCCCCCCTCCCCACTCCAGCTCTTTTCCGGTTTTGTTGTGGTTTTCTTAAGTTGATATTCAGACAGATAATCACACTGACAATGACTTGTACGTGGGTTTTGTCTGCCACGTGTGAAAACATACAGTGAAAGGAATTCCCTAGTCCACGTATGCGTGGACCTGGATGAGGGCACCCGCGCTGCATTTCGTCCGCGTGCGGACACTACCCGCTTCTTTCGCCGTGTGAAAGGTTCAATTCAAATATCAGTCATAGCTCCAGGCGGATCCGCATTCAAACGCGGACGCGAGCATCACCCGCTCCGTCTGAAAGAATTGTGACCCTGGCACGTTTCAGCTGCTCACTGCAGTGCACATTTATTTAGTGTCTTATTCTCATCTAACTGAATGTAGGGAAGAGGACGGTTGGTATCCTCTCCGATCTCTCCGTATTCACCCCCCCCCCCNNNCCAACATCGCCAACCACTATAATTATCAAACCTCTGGCCCAAATCTACACCTATGCTGTTTCTTGAATCTAGAGGGTGCAATGTGCAATAGGCCTCTTTATCGACATAATACCACTGTACTAAAACGGCATAATTACACAATGCGTTGAATTACTATTTAAAGACATTATGTAATTTGCAAGCTCTTGCATATTGGACACGTGATTAGATGTGTGGGCGGCGGGCGGGGGCATTCCCTGTTTTTCCTGCTTGCAGGAAGGTTAACCCCACTGGGTCTGTTGAGTGTTATTGTCTCTTTTCTTACATCCCCTGATTCCCACCAAGTCAGTGGCTTCAAGGCGAAAAGACACAAAGGAAGAAGTGCAGTCTATTAATAATGACAATAAATCTGTGAGAGGTAATCTCGTGATGTTTACCTTCCTCGTTCATCGAGCAAGAGAGACCAGATCATTGTCAGTTACTTTGCATGCACGGTCATTCAGGCATCACGTGACATAGTTCCAGTAATCATTGCTTCCGCTTTCCACCTTTCCACTGTCAGAGAAACATGCTTGGCTGATGTAGTCCGTTACGCTGGTTTTTAAATTTATTAGCTGAAACATGTTCACTTCCACATGATTCTAGATTCCCTATGAACCTCGAGTGCACGATAACCAAATAAACTTTAAGTACCTGGTGACATTTTAGTGTCTGAAAATTCCTCTGGATTCAAAGCAGGAAAAAAAATAGCATTGAAAAATTATGACCGAAACACGTGACAGGCCTCAATTGATAATTCTCTCATACAACTTTTAAATTCTAGGCAAGAAGTAATAGTTAGTTATTACTCGTGCTTAAAGACTTGCCTGGGTATAAACGAGGAGAACAGGCACGAAACACGTCACTTATTTCAAATATGATCGCACGCTTCACATCGGGGCGCTGTTTTTCAGAATATTATCAAAAACGAATTTCAGAGAAACTTCACAGATCAGTAGCTCAGTGTCCCTTTGCACGTTACGATAACGAAAATTGATGTCCAGTATTTGAAATATGAAAGTAAATCCACCTTGAATGGAAGCTGTGTCCATGGCCAAAGGCAGGGTTTGCATTCCGATGATAACGAAATATAGAGAGCGAGACGTTACAGTCAAGCTAGGAAGGAAAGAGAGAGACAGTCAGTTCGAGCTTGCGCATTAACGATGGAATCTTTTACCATTGTAAGAATTTCAGTAGTACATCGGTGCCGAATGCACCCTTAGTAGTGTTCAATATGCAGTGTTAATGTAATTCTTATGATGATTAGTATCCCATCTTTAATGCGCAGGTTCCTAAGTGACGAGTAAGGAACGGAAGTCCTTTATCAAAACTGGGAATACCTTACGTCAAAATCTGTGTTACTTTGTTCCCCGCCTTATGCCTTAACTTATTCCTCCGTCCATATTCTGTATGATTTTCAAATTTCATACGCTTCTCCGATATTATTTGAGAGCTTGTGCATAAACGATGTACGATGTAAGAATTACAGTAATTCTACCTGTTGAAAGATGCCCCGGGTGCATTCAGAACCGTTGTAGTAACGGTGGTAACAAAAATCCCATCGTTAATGCGCTTCTTTCTTTCTTCAAGACGGAGTCGCTTAAAATCCATCAAACGTCGATAAATTTCACTCATTCAGGTTATTACACTAACTTTCCAATCAGTAATAACTTTTCTAACCTCCATTCAGCAGCGACACTTCATCTCAGTTTTACACGAGCACATTTAATTTTATGCGTTCAGATTTTCTCACCTTCGGTGCACACTATAGGAGAATTCATAATATACAGTATTAAATATATTATGATAATTCTATTATGAAAATGTGGACAAGTTATTGATCGATACACATTAATGTTCACACACATGGGCGTGGGCATAACTAGTGTTCTGCAGCGTGGGTCACTGTGTTGTTCCGCTTCCGTCAAAATACCACGCACTAAGCCTATCACTTCCGAAAGTCCACCCTCAAAGACAAATTTTGGCCAAGCCGTTGCAGCAAAGAGTCTGTCGCAAAAGACTGACATCACTGATTTCCAATCAAGTCTATCTTCCTCTAGTAGTGACGTCATTTCCTTTTTCCAAGGCCACTCAAAAGTATTGGATGTACAAAAAAGGGGGACAAGAGGTGTCAAGGTGTCAAAAGAAAAGATGAATAAGAGTGTTTGAATATGCCGGGCGCATTTTTTGTTCAAAATTAGGTACAAGAGGCGCCAGATTTGTGACGGGATTTTGGTGTTGCTATAATATCTTTGACTTCCACCACAAAACACCGTAAAATTATGTTACCAAATAACGATTATAAAGTGATCTGTCGTTGCACGCCCTGTGTAGATCTATGCATTTATTTAGTCTACCGTCTTTATAATAGACGCTATTCGTGTTTCGCGTAGCTTTGGTGCTACGGATTCAGTAGCTAGGCGACGTCCAACTGCAGCAACATTATTGCCAGGTCAGATTATATGAAGCAGCTAAAAGACACTTCAAAAACAGTAAAAAAAAAAAAAACGCCATCAAATCCCTCAGAACATGCCAAAAAGAAGCCAGCTTAAAAATGAAAGTAATATTCTTATGTATAAAATTCCATAAATATAAAATGTGGCGATAAGACACAAAGCAAGAGGTGACAGAAGAATTAAATAATGCCTGACCGGGGAAAAAAAATCACAATAAAGAAAAAAATAACGTCCAACCTATCCCGGTTATTTTTTCCTAATTTTATTTAAACAGGAAACGATAATTTTCATGTCTCACCGGACATTTTTTTTCCACAAAATGTGAAGAAATTAGATTTTAAAACATATAAGTAAATTTTAGAAGGTGTAAACAAAAAGACAGGCAAATAGCCATGTCTTTAAAAAATGCGCCAAGGAATTGAAAATGCAGCCAAATTTGGTGATTAGTAGTTAGCCAGGCAACTGTTACAGTAATTCATCAGTTTTCACTTGGCGAACTCTGCCTACAGTAGGCGTTTTACAGCTTATCAGTTTGATATAATAATATGCAGGAGTGCATTAAATAATGAGATACAGGCAGTGGGTGCTGCATA
The DNA here is from genome assembly GCA_033807755.1 of Ellobium chinense. NCBI lineage: Eukaryota > Metazoa > Mollusca > Gastropoda > Ellobiida > Ellobiidae > Ellobium > Ellobium chinense. The sequence goes on along the minus strand of JAWQUT010000002.1, from coordinate 4,044,122 downwards.
CCATAGCCATGGGATTGACATGTCTGAGATTATTTGCCAAGGAGTATCCGAAAAGAATAAAGAGTATCCGAAAAAAATCTACGCCCAAAGTGTCCATAAATAAAGTCAAAAATGTTTATCAGCTGGTGACTTGCTTCCATATTCTACAAGGAATGTGCGGTAAATTTTATGGTCTCTGAGCCGATCAATACATAATTTATATTTTAGTCCAGTGTACCATGGAATTACCAAAACGGAGCATGTCATTCCTATGAATATTTAGTCGATTGAACTGATGCTTTCTTGCTTCGAGTATTCGTGCTGGATTATTGTTGTTTGCTGGTTGTTGGTAGTGAACGTATCGCTGCTGATAGTTTATGTGGTTCTTTTGTTAGTCTAAACGTTCTAGTGGGGTTGCCTGGTAGTGAACTATAATAATATTAATCTAAGTCTATTAGTCTGATTGACGTTGATAGCCTATATCTCCACAGCATACACGCCTTTGCCTTAATCTGGATATCTGCTCCGTCACTGTTAAACCTTTCACATGCCCCCGCCTCCCTCCTCTATTTTCTTTCTAAAGTTCACATTCCGTCACACAGTCTACTCACGTGGCCTACGTAACCCTAAATGACAAATCCAGCCTTACTTTGCATGTTCCCTTTAAAACAAAACTTACGATTGCCTCATTCATACTTTTCAATGGCCGAAGCAAGCATTTCTCTCGTAGAACAATGTCAATACACTCAAGTATTCGAGTAGAAGGAGAGAGTGAAAAATTCTTCAGCACTTCTTGACTCAAGTGTTGAAACGGTGCTCAAATTGAGATTGTCTGTGTGCACTCAGTGGCGGTGGATCCCGAGGAAGCGCTTTATGCGATGTTTGAGAAGAAGTCGACGTTCTTCCTATACATCTACTCTGGCAGCTGGACAGTAATCGTACTACATGTAGGCTCATGCATGTTATCGCCTAGGTTTCTTCGCGTACATAATAAGCTTTCGTAAAATTTCGAAAATTAAGTAAGGAAGGAAAAGAGGCTGCTTTGGTTTTTTTTCTTTTAAACCTGAATTCGACCAAAGGCAATACTGTTTAACGTCACGCTCATTCCATATTCGCCTATCTTTTTTATTTTTTGTTTGATAATTTGAGCTGTTTATATTATTATGATCTTCCATTCCTCCTCTTGTCCTATTAGAACAAATGAAAAGTTCTGACTATTATCATATCTCAGTTTTACAAGCTACACCACATCTGCCCATAGTTTTGCTTTGAGCACTAATAGGTTGAGAGCGCTAAATTTCTGAAAACCTCGGGAAAAAAAATTGGCAAATTAAATGTGGAATGAGCTTGACGATAAATTAAAACAAACAAATAAACAAACAAACAAACACCTCAGTATTTACCTTTTGGTCTGATGCCAGCTTAGAGACGTTTGTTTACTTTGGCTGTTATTTCGTCATGGACCAAGAAATGGGTTAGTGGACCTGAAAGACTTGCTGAAGTATGTCATTGGTAATCGGATACAGGGTAAGCTAAGAAATCTAATCCCACTGGCGCCGATTGCAACGTAGAGAATGACAACAATTGTTTGAGACAAGAAGACATAATCGGTCAAAATAATCGGCCACTGAACTAGTGGGCCTGAAGATGGTTGTTCCTGTAGTTAGAGAAAAGAGACATGTTATCTCCTCAACGATGCCACTGTCACCATTGACAACAACAACAATAAACTACAATATAAACTGAAGACAGAAAAATCAATTGAAGTGGAGATCAGCAAGAAACATCATGCCTAATTTCAACGATTGCTGTGTCAGTCTAAAAGTGGGTTGCCATAAATATGGTGAATTAATAATAGCTAAAAACAAGCCAACAACATCGTGTGACAAAGGGCAGCAAGAAAGGCATCAGCAATAACAACAGTTAAAATCAGAAAGGTTCTGTTATGGCAATAAAAAAAAAACAACAGCGGTCAGTAAACCTAAATCATACGTTTTTGTATACATAGTAACTTATTGGTAATACCGGTACTCAAACAACGTGAGATATTTTTTTATGTCACTTGGTCAGCAATTTCTGCAATAATAAACGCAACAACAAACTGCAACAATGACGAGCTTAATAAACACATTAGTTCTGCTGCACTTTTCTCAAAATAGACACCCAAAACAATCTCACGTAAGCCTCGGAGCGCCTGCTAGTCCATGAATCAACGTCTTTTGTCCAACTACGACCATCAAACTCGGTCAAGCGGGTCTGTTTTCTATTCACGTAGTAAACAGGGCCCAAAAGCCTGTAGTGTGATCCCTTAGGTATGCCCCTGTCTTCCATAGGTTCTAAAAATATAGTTTCCAATATACATGTCGATTGAGGTCTCTTTTGTAAAAAAAATCTGACCTATTTGTGCTGTGTGAAATGACGTCATGTTGGGTCACATGTCTCTCTCCTTTGATACGATGCTTCGTGTCACTGAACTTAAAAGTTATGTCATCTGCAGATCATGGAGAACGTAGATCTATGTTGAAGGGCGTAGTGTATCAGAGGAATAGTGTATCAGCTATTTTAATAACATGAATTCCAGATTATGAGTAATCCCGTTACAAAACCACTGATCGTAAAACCGTGTGGACTACCGCTGTAGACACCAAGATCTACCTTTTCAACCTTTGCTCAGTGCGACTACGAGGCATCGTTTTGACGATGATGATATATTATCTGAGTCCTGATAAATCTATTATCACCTACTACTTTCCTCCATACCAACCTCCCCTCTCATTTCCATCCATGTGTGCAAGGACCTGGCAGAGGGCACTGGATTTCTTAACCACTTATCATTATTACCAGCGAAGTACATAATATATATATATAGTTATATGTTTTCCGGAAGAGTAGACTGTTTTATATATGTATATATATATACTGACAACAAAGTGTTGTGTGCTTATAGTGCCTTTGACAAGTGTACCAACTGTTAATATATCACTTTATAGGATATCATGACCTCATGAGAAAGCAGAGTCGATAGTGATTTTTACAGTGGCGGTAGCTGAGGACATTGACATGATGGTGTTGATGTTTATCTGGCTTTATATCATTTATTTCCTAAGCCTTCACGAAGGAACTCTTTCTTCTCTGCAATTTACTTATATAACAGCGTTAAATTGTGCAGCAGTATTGCTAATTTTAAGATATCAATAGGTTTTACTTAAATTTCATTACTGGATGTTCTTTACATTTTTTTCCTCATGTAGACCTCCACCCTGATGATGATGATGATGATGATGATGATGATGATGATGATGATGATGACAATGATGATGATAATGATGACGATGGTAATTATGATGATGATGATGATGATGAAGATCGCTGGTTTTGACGGAACTATTTTTTTTTTATATATATTGTATCAAATGATGATGATGATGATAATGATGGTGGTGGTGGAGGTGATCGTGAGGGAAAAAAAAACATTTGCCATATGAAGATGAAAGAGTGAAGGAGTCGGGAAGATAATCATAGTGATAATGATGATGATCACGGACGATGTTTATGATGATAACGATGCCGTAGAAGACGACAAGAAAGACTGCTACCTTTGCAAGGCTGAGCGATTTCAGAGTAACTGTCCTTGGCTCAGAAATAAACATGAGAGCTCTCCGCGTTTATTCTCCTGTCTTGTATGTCAAGGATAGAACATGTCATGAGTGCACTGGATAGATCCAGATGTAGTGCGGTGTAATTTTCGACCTGCAAACCCTAAGATAATAACATGCTGTGTAACTGCATCATTATTGATCCTGTGACGTAAACGCAACACTCTGTTGCCTGTCACTGTCTTTTAATCGTACAGATAGATCTCTGGTGCACGCCCTTCAAATCTCAGGGTGAGTGGCTATACAAAGATGCGAAAATGGATCAAACTG
>JAWQUT010000002.1:4021215-4036235 GCA_033807755.1 Ellobium chinense | reverse complement strand
CCCTTCCCCCTTGTCGATTCAGACTGCCCACCACAATATGATTAGGACTACACAGAATACAGACGTGCCACATACATGTACAATAATCTGTGACCTAATATTGCATGAGTCAGCGCAACCGAAGAACAGCGCCATTCGACCTGACATATAAACTGTAATATAAATATTGTTCATGGCAAGAAGCCAAAACAACATACCGCGCACGAGCTTTCAGATATTTTTGATGTTTTTGTTATTGTTTTTAAATATCGTTATGTATTAAACGTTTTTATTACTGCTGCTCTATTTATGCTGTGGAACATTGAGTTTCATCGCAGAACCTACGACCATGGGGGTTACCGACCAATCAACAATACTGTATTAAGTTTTCACGTTTTTCACGCATGTTATGTGTTGTCCTGCATGTCAGTAGTTGAGAAGGCAAACCCTCCCCCCCCTCCCCCACAGCAAAATAACAACAACAACAACAACAACAACAACAACAACAACAAAACAGGTTATCCCGGCAAGTGAGTATTATCCATCCTGGCAAATGAGTATTACACATCCATGTAATACAGTTTATTAAATCTGATATAAATCTAGCAGTAGTGGCCAATAAATCTCAATAAATTCTCAACAAAATCTCAGTTCTAAATAAATCAACTCCAACAAAGCTTACTTCTCATTTAGGCTAAATATTAGTGTGAGCGTGTCATCAAATCTCGCCTCCGACAGTAAAATATGTATCAGCCATTAAAAGCCAGGGTAACAAATCTAATTAACTAGTCATTTTCCTCTGACAACGCAGATGTAGAAAGCAGATGTAATGGTTGTTGGAATTGGATCTTGCGATGCCCAGATGACTTTGCATGCATTGTAAAAGAGAGTAATGTGTTCATTCTGAACATTTTTTCAAGATTATATTATTATGGTTTCGTGGTAATCCGTGCTGCTTTGTGATACAGTTACCTCGTACGTATGTATGGTTGTGAAAGCTTCAAAAAGCATTTTATAAAAAAATGGGGGAGGGAGGAGGGTGGCGGCATTAGCGGTTCACACGTCATTTCCACAAATATCCTAGTGTAGGCTTAACATTCCTCCTTTTCAAAAGAAAGCCTCGTTCCTAATGTGCGGTGAACCGACGCCGTGTGAACTTGTTTCTAAGGCTTTCATGAAGACCTTTGTGTTTATTTTAATTAATATATATATATATACATACACCGTGGTTTACAGGTGTAGGAAGGTGGTACAAATGCTACACATTCTTGTGATGTCATCTCATAATGTCATAGTAGATCTATTAAAACTTATTTCAGTGAGCGCTTTCAGCTCTTTAAATGATGATAAATAGGCCTTGATAATGTAAGCATCTTTAGCAGGCTTGCACTCAGTAAGCCTGGTTGTAAAACTATCTCTAAAACACAGAGTAGAAGTCTTTTACTGACTTGCCTTTCCACAATCAATGACACTTAAAGGATAAGCAAAATATTTTTTGCACCTTAAAGGCGCGGATTACGATTTTTGTATCGAGTGTGAAGACCTCTTAACCAAGATCCGGGAACATTGCCAGTTGCAGCAGGCTGCCTATGTGAATAATTTTGTTGTTTATGCAAAACGTAGTTTAGTTTTGTTTTGTTTTGTTTTGTTATCTCATTTACACTCGAAGTTCACATGATGGCAGACGTACAAGCTTGTACATCCGAAACAATACCGGTCGATTTCTCAAGCATAAAAGTACAGTACACACTACACACAACACTCGCTAGACTAGTCTAGCTATGGAATGTTGTGGGCGTCATGTTGACAACACACCCAAGACTGATCTACCTACCTACACACTGATTACAGTATTACTGTGTCGGTGGATATTACGAAAGCATGTTCAACTTCAAAGTTTTGTTTGTTCCCAGCTTCCGTTGTTCTCTTATGAAATTCTTTGAACGAAAATTGCCATGAACAGTGTAGATGTAGTCTTATTTAATTTTGTTTTTTCCTCGGCTCTACTCTGAAGTGGTAATCTATTGTATTCGGGTTTCATTGTAAGCGGATGAGAGCAAAATGATTTTGCAACCTGTTTGTCTAGGCCTAGATGATTTTTTTCTTCTTCCCACGGGTGGGAGGCCACTATTTATGGCAAGCCTGTATGCAATCAAGGATCTTTTCTTTTTGTACGGATAGAACAATCAAGTAAACTACAGTTTTTCCTTGCCTACTGCACTCTTAAAATGTACCCCGGTGTAGGCGGATCTTTTGTATCCGTGTAAGAATGTCGACACATAATACTGACGTTGATTAAGAAGCAGTAGGTTAAAAGGGAGAGCCGAGAATGCAAAGACCATCCAGTGGCAATCGATGAACACAAAAAGTCTTGCTGCAGCCAGGCAAAAACGAGGCGTATGTTCCTAAACTAATCACGCTTTGAAAGTGAAGAGGCCATCGAGTATAAAATTTAAATTTATTTGTTGCGGGAATTGAGAGCAAAATCTTTGAAACACACGAAAATATTGGTTTGTATGGACAAATGGTCAGTAATTGTGGATAAATCAGAGTTTTTGGGAGACATATTACATCAATTTTATAATATAGAACAAATCTGTTCTTCATCGCAGTTTTCTCCGGTTTATTTTTTCCATTGCATGGGCTCATCCTTCCCACGTGAACAACTACATGCGTATTCCGGACCGGAATAATGCTAAATCAAAACTGTTTTCGCCCATTGAAAATACATCATGTAGATCCGTTAGGCACTGATACCATGATACAGAAGGAAAGCGACATAATGCCTCCATTAATTATAATTGGCTGTTAAGACAAAGACATGTAAATTGCGAACAGTGCAATGGACTTTGCCAGTTTGAATAATGGGTTTGGACAAGATGCGAGGTCGACAACACAAAGTAACAAATCGTTATTAGTTGATCGGAGAGGGAAGATGGGTCAAGGGGGGAAGAGAGTTGTCATATAGTATCTAAAGAATACTCCAAAACAACTCAATCAGATGAGTCAAGGGCTCCTCAAGCCCTGGATGAAATTGATGTCAAGAGTCTGAAGGTAAAGGCCCGGATACTCCTTTTCGAAATTCCTCATGGGAGGGAGGAGGGGGACGGGATAGTAATGCCATTGAGAATGCTGTATGTATGCGATTGTATGGGAGTGTAAAAAATACTTTCTATAAATATGCAGCATGGCATTTCATTATTAAACTACTGATACTTGAGTCCAGTGTTCATGTGTGTGTTATGATTGACTGTGGGACGACAGTGATGGAGAAAGTACGTCTTGCGGTGGTTAAACAAATACATGTATACCATACCAAATATCTTCAGGGTAACAGATGTTGCTTGAGCCGATTAAGTCATTTCCATCTTACTGTTTTTATGATGATACCCTGAGGTAAAACTGGCTGTTTACATTTAAGCCGAGAGTCTACTAGTGAAAAAGAACAAATCGTGTAACTAACCGTGTGCATACGAAAGTGAAGGAATTGTGCACTAGTGTTCAAACTACGAATACAGCAAGTACTATAAAAGGTTACCCCTTGCGGTGTGTATCGAACGTTTAACTGTTCAAAATGAATTCTGTACACAGATGAGCTCAATAATTATAGTCGACATGACATTTCTGAAAATAGAAAATCATATGCCGATCATACTTTTCACCAGGGGAATATAAAAATATCACTATCCTGTAGGTACGAAACAAGCACGGAACTTTGAGTGTATGCACTGTAATACTGCAAGATCGAGGAGTCGCTCTGAACAGGAAAGTATCTTTTAAAACTTAAAAGTTATAACTTACTCCAGTAAACGACCAGAAAGATTTTAGGCGCAATTCAAGTGTCAGCGTGAACTAACCACTGTAAAGAAATTGAATACTGCATTATGTTTTATGGCAAAAGTTAAGTTCAAAGGGTCACTGACAATCAATATGGATTGCCAAAAGGCAGGCGCAGGGTAATAACTAAAAATTCACTCATACGTTCCCTTATCAGAGCTTCCAAATAAGCTAGGCTTGGCGGAGTCGCTATTTGTCCAGGAAAGCCACTGCCGATATTAGGTAGCATACATAAGATCTACTCAGGTCGATATCATAACACAGAAGCACTCTAGCGCAAACTGAAAAAATGCCCAGGCATGCAAAATTCATAGATGCAACCAGTATTGGATTTGTCATCGTTGCATAAGTAGAAAAGGCTGAAAATGCAATATTATGAGCGATGAAGTTATAGCGCAGAGGTTGTGATGCGCGGTACTGAGCTAGAAGGAAGAAGCTGTGACTGTGTATGTATAGGCCTACCATGACAGGGATCGATGGAATCCGAGCTGGTCTGTTTTACAGACTATTGAAGACATACCATTTTTGGTATCAGCTTCGCTTCTATTGCAGAAGTTTGCAATTTAGCGCAGATACCGTATTTGTTATCTGTATAAATTTGGTGCTGAGTTCACTGGTGTCATAAGATTTACAGCGATTAAAGAGAAACAAACATTGCAAATCACTCAGGGCAAGGTGTAGGGGGACAAGGAAAAAACGCTCAAAACCCTAACAAGTATCAAAGTCATTGACAACCGAGAAGAGATGATACGTGAGAGAGACACAATATTGTGCAGTGTAAACACCGACGAGCTGCCGGTCAGATGCAGTATCACCAAGTAGCCAGTCTGCTATCTACAGTAAATTTGTGATAGGTTTTGGTAAATATAGTACTGTGACATTACTCTACTCGTCACGCAGTCTAGCCTTGGGGTGCCTGCGCAAAGACAGTATCTCTCTTAATATTTATTTAATAATACGGTCACTCCGCAGGCACCTCTCGGAATTTGCTAGTATGTACCGTGAACTCCAATGGCTAGATAGCTCAGTGGTCAGAATACTGGGCTTGGGAACCAAAGGCTGGGTGTTCGAGCCTCACTGCGGACATTTTTCATAAAGAACATAAAGAAATAGTAATATATCCGTAACCTTTTCAATATTATCCACATTTCTTTCTAATTTCATTAATTATGTAAATATTTTCTTATGGAGGTACAATAAAGACAGTTGTACTATAGATAGCAGATTCGCCTTGCTCACCTAGTCTCAACATACACTAGTCTACGAGGAAGTTTTCATGTTACTTAGCCAACAGCTGACCACATGCTATTCATCACTGACAGGGTCAGGGGTGGTCAGCCTATTTATGTGGCTCGATATGTTCATAAAATATGCAAGTTTTCTACATCCTCCAAGTCATGTCCAGTACATTTATGACTAATCAGGTAAACATTTTCTTCATAATGATATGCTCGAACCGAATGACCGAAAAGCGACCCTACGCCTTGCACTACATCAGAATCTTTGAAGTTTCTCCATTGTGCACCATGACTACGTGAATTTCAGCAACATATAAGTGCAGTGTACATGTGCAGGGTGAGAGATAGAGAGACAGAGAGAAAGACAGAGAGAGAAGGGAGAGAGAGGGAGGGAGAGGGAGATGCATGCAAAAACGCACGAACCCTCTATTTTTATCATTAAATTACGTGTTTTTAAGATAATCATATGGAATTTTCACACATTATAACGAATCCACAATTACATATACTGTACCCTGAAAACTTCATTGAATTCCACCCATTACGCACAACACAGTAAGCTATCAGCTTAAACATGTATGTTTCAAACAGCTGCATTTCAAATTTGCGTTCTGATTTTATGGAAGTTGACTATCACTATGAAGGATTCCTAACGGTTTTTGTTGTTTTTTGGTTGTTTTTTTTTCCCTTTAAATTTAACACCATTTCAGTTTTCCCATATACCCTTAAACTGTCCTGCATTCAAAACTAAAACAGGAAGGAACCGTTGAGAACTCCAAATGTCCAGACCCGATTAATTGAACCATGGCACATCTACGGAATGTATGGCTGTGTGTGTGTTTGTGCATGCGTGCTGCGAGCAGAAAGAGTAAAGGACATACAGAATAAAATGCACTTTAACATCAGACATTAGCTTACATAACACAAACACTTTATTCAAAATCAAAATAATGACCGACAAAAAAAAAATAATATACTTTATTCACAAAGAAAGTACATTTTTTTTGTAAAAACATAAACGTATAAGACTAAACATAGAGTACTTCAAAGTTATCAACAAAAGATAGAGAGGGAAAAACAGGAGATAAAGTTACCATAGTGGAGAATAATGGTGAATAACTCAAAGAGCAATGAAGAAGAAATGCACATTGAAAGATTGGCTGAGCTCATAAGAAATGACAGTTTTACAAATTACACCCTTTGCCTTTTACTTCCGTTACATCCCTCCATCTACAGCTTAGCACTACGTCATGTAATGGTCTGTAACAGAGTGTGAACACTAGCAAGAAACAATGACACCACACCACGTGGGCTCAAAGAAATTACTTGCATCCCACCCACATTGCTACAATAACTATGGGTGTTTGCCTGGGAATCCGGTTTGGACGGGCTTTTCCGACATGTTTAGGTTCAATTTAGTCCATTTAGAACCTCAAATCCATGGGTTACCGGAGCCCTTAAACAGTCCTGATGCATGGCCTTGCTTCTATCCCCAAGTACAAAAATAAAACCATCAGTGTCTACAACGATATTAACAGCAACAGAAAAGTATACATAAATATGACAGTAATTAAATCTTTATGAACATTTAACTTCAGTTTTCTCTACGCTCATTCTGACACATAATGTCGTTTAAGGACATTCGACATTCGTTTAATGAAATGGAGGTAGAAACAGTATTTTCCATTTTTTTTAAAAATACACACACAAAAAAAAAAAAAGTATAATGTAGTCTAAAATATACTATACATGCACACAATGGCCACATGGACGACACTTACATATATAGAAATGACTTTTCCTCTGTTAGTTCATGTTATGAACTGTATAAACGAACCATCTGGTAAGAAATTTCAGCTTGAAGATTTCAGGGTAATGTAAGAAAAGGCCAATAAAGCATTAGTACATATTTGTGTGCATATTCAGCACTCCGTGAACAAAACAGATTACTCCTTTGAACATGATGAATACCGTTCCATGTTTTTAACCTACATTGGATAGGCAAACGTGGATAACTCTCTATCCTGCAGAGGGCGAATGCACACATCGACGATTATTACTTCCCGACGTTTATCCAACTTTCGGTGAGTATGCAAGGAAGATTGCGGGGAGATTAAGTTTGTTCTGCATTCCACCCACAGCCAGTTTTATGATCCTACACTGGGTATCAAATTCGTTCGAAAAGTTCGGTTCTCAGTGTGACAAGATTATTCCCTATAACTGTGATCAAGATGCCACCTGAGCATTAAAAAAAAATCTTTATACTCAGTGGGTCAAATTGAAGATCACATGACGGCTAATTTACCAAGGAACTGGAATCATTATGACCCAAAACTTCCTGACGTGTATATTTAAATACATGTACATGTATTGTATACATATGTATACAATTAAGGTCATGTAAAGAGGCATTTCTGTGTTGTTATGGCAGAGTCTTGATCACCAGACAATTCCCTTACCCAATTCAATGAAGGTATGAAACAAGTAGTAAGTGATATTATATAAAGTAATTATAATCTAAATCATGAAATCAGAGCCTAATATCTTAAAATGTAAGTGAACATTAAAATAAAATGTAAATCCAGCATATCTCTCTCTCTCTCTCTCTCTCTCTCTCTCTCTCTCTTTCTCTTCCCAACCACCCCCCCTTCCCATTCATATCTTTAATTCATCAAATTCAATACACACTGAATTAAATTTATTTACAAACAGAACATTTCAGTTTTCTCTGGTCCCTATCAGCATAAGATTGACGATATGTGTGCTATGTGTGCGAATTTTCTATCATAAATAACAAGCCAATCTCCAATTCTCTTCTGACAGTAAAATAGCTAAGGTTTCTTTGATGAATATAACGGAGCCAGGAACCAGTCCCTCTTTTTTTTTGTATTTAGGTGAAATCCTCATTACTATGCCACTCTTATCTTCTTTACACACAGAATGTAACGTATCGTATCGTGTATTCTAAAATATCTTGAACTTTAAAGTCTACTTGATTTTACCAACAATTAACAATTAGTTATCACCCTTAAGAACCAGCAATATGTGGGCGGAATAATAAAACCTGCATAAAAGGATGTTATTTAAATGACCAAAAAACTTCTGGAATCCTTCTGCAGAAACTTAGTACACTTCCTAAAACTAACTTCCTAATGTGGCATAAACTTGGCTGGGAAAACATGGACATCTGTAACATTATGTTTCTAGGTGAATAAATGGATAGCCACATTTTACAGACTACTCCTTGGAATGATTTACTGTGATTTCAGTGTTGTGATATATCCCTGGACATTAACCGATTCGTCATCTCTGAAAGATTGTAAGACTACATGGCAGATATTAATCTAGACTACATGCCATTTGAGTCTACCATAATGAAAACACACCTATGTTGACTCTGAGGAAACATCTGCAGCCCACTGTGGCAGTCAACACAAGCTATTTTTTACTCTTATGCCAGCTGAAATTTTTCCCTCACACAATAAACTTTTCTGTCTTTGAGATAGTAGCCTGGCTTCAAAATCAGTGCAGAACAACTTGTGCCTTAATAAATAAGCACGGTAACTTCCTCCTAGATGCATGAGGACTATCTCGGAGATACTTTAAAAGATGAAACAACATGTATATTTACAGTATCTTTTACACCTAGCACACATAGACACATAATAAATAAATATGATCCCTTCTAACATTCATTTCTTATTGATGGATGCATGTACATTAACGTCACGTATTTACACACAGTAATTTTTTTTTATAAATTATTCACATAAAGATAAAATATGTACAACTCAACAAATTCTGCACTTTTTACAACCTTTGTATTCATGATTTAAATCTCATCTCTCTTGATATCAGTGCCTGTATGAAACACAGATTACAATAACTACTTTTGATCAAGGACTACACTTGGGAAAATCTACATCAAAGCTTTTCTTAATATAGAATAGTCATTGAACAGTACGAAAGAAAATACCAGCTTAACAATTTTGCATTACATATATTTTATTTATAAAGATAGAAATACTGAAAGAATAAACTATATCACTTTCTACTGAATGAAAAGAACACCCATAAATCATATCTAACCTCACATTCCAGTTAAAGGTAGATGTACAGGGTTCTTATGAAATGATACACCTGCTTAACTTAATCTGCAGTAATATGCAACGTATTGGCACCTTTATATATCTGCAATAACTGTCCAAATTACAGGAAGAAAGAGACAAACTGAAATGATTAAGGAAAACATTGGAGACAAGAAAGATGTTTTTAATTGCAACAATTTTCTCAGTTTACTGGTAGTGGTATTCTGACTGTTGTATTGCATTCTTGCACTGATGGCTTAGGGTAATCTCACAGCCTCGAATGGTATTGGACATGTAGAAAGTTCAAAGACAACTTTTAAAGAAGAATTGAGATACACTGACAATGACAACTATGTCGATATTCACATCTGAAACGTTAGAAACAAGATGATGGCAGTATAACAGATGTTTCAATCGTGGCAGTTCCCCACGCTCGGTTGCAGCATCATGAATCTGATGTTATGCAAAGATTGTGCAACCCCACATAACAAAGTAAAGTGCATGAAATGATAACAATGTGACACAGATGCACCTCCGCACAATTGGGCTGGTATGTAATTAATGTGAAGTGGGCTTAACTATTAGATAAGCTACAATAAAAACGGTTGGCTGTTAAAACAAGAATCATGCACGATGTTGATTAATCATCACTTAGACCATTAGCAAATGACCATTAGGAATTCTTCCGTTTTATGACAATGACATAGACAGAAATGATTCAGTAAAAGAGACATTGTGTCTAGAACGTTGCATAAGGAAATCTTGAGTTTCTTAAAAAAAAAAAAAAAGCAATCAACGCCAGTAATTGTGACTGACAAATCATTTGCCTGTGAACTAAAGTGTACGTTTCCTACACGTGTGGATTACAACTGTCCTGTTTCTGCATCAAGATCTAAAATACTGAAATGTTCTCTCATTCATAAAGACTGGAATACAATTTATGAAATACGTAGTATTTTCTCTGGGTCACATAAGTTGGGGGGAGACATTCCCTCTTCGTCATTAAATTTTAGAGAATATTCAGATTTTACTCAAGTAATGCCAACTTTGAAAGCAGAGCAAAAAGGGAGATCAGGATGCTCTCAATGAACTTTTTAGGAAGAATTTTGAAATTTAAGAATCATGCAGTTCTGCTGTTTGTAGAAAACAATGAACAAAAGAAAGACGGGCAGGACACGAGCAAGCAATTTTCATATTTGTCAACCTACATTTCACCTAATGAATAAATCATTAGAAAGGCATGTACACAGCGACTTTCATTTCTCCATTTACCAATCAAAACTGAAAGCTGTGAAGACTTAACCAGGTACATTTCAGAACAAGTATGAAAAATATGATAAAGTTACTAATCATGCGATGACATTTGAAGAACATCAAATCCACTGTCTCTTACATTACAACGAAAAAAAAAAAAAACTAACAAGATATCACTACATTCTGTGACCTCTGTCCATCACACGAGGCATATGTCACTGGTCCGGTTTGCTTCATAATCAGGCAGTGAGTCCTTTGCTGTCTCGCCGGAATCATTTTCTTTAGCACCAACCTCTGATGACTATTCAACCACCAAGGGCTGAAAGTGGACTTCCACGCCAGTAGTTAAGAGTTGACGGTCACTATAAACTAGTCTGGTTCATCAAAGTGCAAGCACTGTGGTCTCAAAAGTTATTGACATTTGCCTCACCTGACAGGCTACCACCACACTTGTAATATGACATTAGGATTTTTGCGTAAGAAATGCGCCCAGCGTGAGGACCCCAAGGCCTGCAGCAGCGTATCCACATATCGTCTTAAAAGATGGCCATGGATTGTTCTTTCTTGACTCAGCCCCTCCTGCGTGGAACTCCAAAAATCCTTGCTGGGAACAAAAAAAGAGAGAGAAAAAAAAATTAAATGTCAAATGTATCTAAGGGAAATCACATGACATGAGCTAATACTTTTTTTTTTTTTTTTGGAGCATTTACTGGAATACTGCTATCAAGAACTGATACAGGGGCAGGGAGCAAAAACAATCTCAATAAAATTCTTAGAACTGCGGAAATAATTTTGTATGTAGCTAACACTGACAGCTTAAAACTGCACCATCTGCTTGTTACGGTAGAAAGGCGAGTCCTGCTTACAGATGGCCGAGGACACTGCCTCCATTCAGACTGATCTACTTTCACATTCCAAATATCAGACTATTATTTTACATAAAAAAATTTCTTTACCACAACTTGCGACCTTTATGTGCAGTATGAAATGTTTTATGGGTGAAATTCGAAAAATATCATGCTCGCTGATGTGAACCCAGCGACTGAATTCAAATTAGTAAAATGTCATAACATGCCTTTCTTCGCCTTTTGACGTGAAGTTGGGAAGGGGGGGGGGGCTTTTATTTTAAATTACACTACACTTTAATCTCTTTAATATGATGTATACCAGGATCACCTCGTGGGTTCCAACGGCTGAAAACATGGCAGAGTCAATCAACTATTTAAAACGTGTACTGTTTAGTAGGCGCCACTTATCTGTACAGCTGAGCCTCATGTCATAAAGTGTAACCAGAAAATCCGGTGTGTTTGAAGCAGGGGTGGGGAAGGAACGAGTTGGTTCCTGAGAAATTCATACTTTCACCAGCGGAAATAGCTGAGACGACGCATAATTTGCAAGGACTGGAAAATGAATATGCATATTGTGTGAATGATATTATTATGTATGAGCTTGAATGGGGAGGAGGTGGAGGGGGCGGAGAAATCTGTATAAACCTCAATAGCCAGGAGATCCTATGCCAGCCAAACAAAATTTGCAAAAAAAAATGTGGTAACCTTGACAGAAGGCACCTAAAATTTTATGAGTAATTGTACCATGGAAAGAACCAAAATGAAAAAAAAAACCAACAAACATGTTCTGCCTCAAGCTCAGATTAATAATTCAGTTCAGCATGATTAATAAGTACAGCAGTCACTATATGGGCTGCTGTAAGTTATGGCATTTGAGCGGAGGTCATGGGCACTGATGCGAGGTCAGGCACAAGAAAAAGAGGTCAACTGTCCAGCTTTTGAGCATTTAAGACGCCTGCTGCCACCCCACACGAGCTGGCTGAATGGTATGACCACGTCAGACCACATGGTGTGTCCATTATTCATTCCCAGAGCTATGTGTAATAATATATATATATAGTAGTGCTTGTCACCTGAGTCGGAAACCAATATTCGGGATTAAGTTCTCTAGAACCTATTACTGCCGCAAGCCACAAGTTGAGCCCTGCAGGTAATGTCCTTCATTGAGCACAATGGCACAGCTGACAGTCTGGAACCATGACTATGACTGAGATATTCCGAGCTAGCCTGCAGACTTGTTCTTCTGTCAAAGACTACCTGCCCAAGGTCGCCATTTTTCCACCCTTATTTCCATTGATCGATTGATGTGAAACCAAAGGCGAAAACAATTTGTACCGAGCAGTCAACTGGCTGGGATAGTAAGATCATAGCAAACGAGGAAAAACCGCTATGCTATGAGTGTCACTGCTGCCATTCGTGCCATTACCTCGGCAGTGTTTTCTTAATCAATGAACCTGATAATACTGTGTAAGGTTAGGCGCGCCAATGGTCACCCCTACCCCCCATCCCCCTCAAAAAATCCTTTTCCAAAGTTTTTTTTCAACAGAGGTGACATGGCGCCAGCGTTTTCTCCAGATCATAATGAGCTTTAGTCATAAATTCCTGTCTGAGTGATTCGTAAATTTTTTGAGGGATTTTAAGTTTTCTCAAGAAATGCAAACATTTAAATGTAGGAAAGAAGGAGAAATCGACGCACGTTCTATATAGTCATAGGCGGGAGTTTGAAATCTAAGGATCGGTGTGATCACGCGGTTTGCTGGTCACAGCAAGACAGCACAACCTGAGCCTGTCTCTCCATGACAACACTGCTATGAGATTCAACAAAGCTGTGCTAATGGAAACCGGCCTTACTAGCAACCACTGCAAGAGTGCTGGGCACAATGGGTCATGGCAGTGAGATTATCAAGGCACCACCAGATTGTCATTCCTCCAATGCAACATAGGAGATCACAGCGAGATATAGACAATCCCATTCTTGAGAAATGACATGGGATAGACAATGACATAACATGTCCATCAAGGATGGGGTCGACAAACCACAAGTTGATAACAGACCAGGACAAAAAATATGATGAGGATTTTGCAAACAGGTTGGAAATTGGGCTGAGGTCAAGAATTTGTCCTCCGTTGCCTTGGGGCACAAAGACACGCACTGGATGATAACCAAGTATGTCATGAGTGGGTAATACCTGTGCGCTTGCGCATTAACGATGGGATCTTTTACTATCGCAAAAAAAGTACATTAGCGCGTACGGGTGCGTTCAACATACAGAATCAATATAATTCCTACGATGGTCAGAGATCCCATCGATAATGCGCAAGTTCTCAAATAAAGGATATAATAATGTAATTCGTCTTTACTCCCTAATGAAAGGCGAGCACATGCATAAAGTTTTGGATGTCTTTATGTGAGTGATTTTAAAGTTAATTTTGCATAACAGTGGAAGTGATATATTTCCCTACATAGATCTAAAAATGGTGCAGGCCTATCACTGATAAACAGAACGTCGCCAAAAGGACCTTAAAAACATTTATGCTAACACAGCGTTGTTTTGTCTGTTTCGAAAAGAGTTTATTGCGTGCTTAGTTTTGTGTATTCCGAGTCTACGAGCGAGAGAATCGATCACTTGGGGTGACGTATAGTGCCCAGAGAGAACAAGAGAGAGGCAGAGAGAAAGCATGCCAGAAGTACACAAAGACAGAAGATTCGTAGTATTAGTATAGATTATGGGCTACTTCGACATGGACTAACAGACAAAAGTCAGGCAACAATAGAGAGAGGAAGGAAGAAAGAAGGCAGACGGAAGATAACGAAGCGAGGCGATAAGATTATTGGAAAGGTACATGTCTTGACTATGGTTATTTCGATGTACACTAACAGGTAAAAGACAAACTTGGCCGGGTTTAACAGAAGTGGGCTTATGAAGGCCCGCACGAACGATATCTCAGAATACGGTAGAGATACCAGAATATCGGATTACAAATGATGGACTCAAGAGAACAAGACTGTCACTGTAAAACACTCATTCACTCCTTAAGCATAATTTTCTTCTATACCTGAAGCTCATACTATGACATATAGCACTGACGACCGTAATACAAGTGGATACCAATCGTGCCAAATTTCCCACATCAGAAAAGACTTCCTGTCTGAATCTAAGATACCTGCAAGAACTTGCTTCCTGTGCTTGTGAGCCCTTAAGATAAATCTGGGTTTTCTGTCGGGTGTTTACTTGGAGATCATAAATAACCCGGAAGAATTACCTTTCAGCTGTTCAATGGGTGAAGTACCAGCCTTTCGTGACTGAAGTTTCAACAAATTCAAGTACCGGAAGCCAGAAGCCCAAAATAGGAGTAGTGATTCAGCCGCAGTTGGTGTACACATCCTCATCGGACGTTTGGTTGTCTTGGCACAGCAGGACGGGTAGATGACAAGGCCAAGGGTCTTTCTCTGCTCAGAGTTCAGACCCTCTCCAAAGTGTCACCCACCAGAAATCTGACCGGCCTGTACCACACGCGTCGCCCACCAAGGCAGAAATCTAGCGGTCGATCTTCCATGCTCAGAAGAGGATAAAAAAGGGAAGCAACCTGGAATATCCAGATTCTATTACAGCTGGCAAGACACCCTCCAACAACTTTGACGGCAATCAGACAGGATTAGCACATGTACAATTCAGTGTGCTTTGCGCCTCAACTAGCTTCAAGCTCACACGATATGACATCCCTTGATTGGTCACTCGTGGATCGAACAAGCAGGTGCAGGCGACAGACTCAAA